>CAJHQQ010001208.1:0-109314 GCA_905132885.1 Moricandia moricandioides
ATACCAGTGAAGGATGTTCGTATCTAGACTGCTCTCATCTCTGGACCATATCCTGAACATCTCTGGACCAACCTCACCACACTCAACATGTTTCAGTCTAAGGACCATATCCTGAACAAGCTTACCATCAGACTAGATGACCCGAGACCCCTCTGCTAAGTAATTGTCTTGACTAGGATGGACAATGGTCATAATCCTATTTTATTTTGTCACGAATTTTTTTGTTTAGTGTTGTTGATGATATTATTTCCATATTTGTATGTATTTAATACTTTTAATTATTGGAACTAGTTTGTTTTCCCGCGCTCATGCACGTGTATTATTTTTATAAAATATATAACTTATAATAATTAATTCCTATTTTATTTAATTTTATTTTATAATTTTTATTATTTTTAATTGATATATATGGAGAATAAATATGAGATTTTTAACATACATCTGATTTTACATATAAACAATTCGATCGATGCAGTTACATTTTGGGTATATGAAATTCTATTTAGTTATCTCAATTGAATCATATATTTTTCATGATTATAAATATTTTAAAATCAGTTAAAATCATATTAACTTTGTTATTTTCATTTAATTTGTTCTATTGTCTTGGATTTAATAATATGTTTTCCATAAAATTATAAATAATTTGATATATGTTATTTTGGGAAACAAATATAAAAAAATTCGTTGTGGAGTTCCATAAGGTAACATAACCGATAATATTTTGAAATTTTATGTATATAAATATCTATGACCAAACGAAATCGTAATAATTTGTTAGTATTTGTTTTCATTTGTTCTTTTGTAATTTTAACTTTTTGGAAAGATCGTTTGTGATTTACATAAATAGAACATTATTCTAAATAATAATAAATCATTTACTTACTTAGACTTCTGACTTTGAGTATAAGAATCATGATTTATTGACGATTAATTTGTCAAATATGACTCAAATTTTGATTTTAATTCCAAAAGTATACCCAAACTTGAATCAAATGCAAAAGTAACCCAAAAGGCTAGTGAAATTACAATCAACCCCTTACGACCAAACAAAAAAAACAGAATTTATTTTTACGAATATAACCCCGTAAAGTCTTCTGAAGTTTTGTAAGTCTTCTAAGGTTTTGTAAGCATTCTAGAAGACTTCTCGTATAGTATATCATTAAAATAATTTATAAATTTTATAAAAAATATTTTGATGTGAGAAAAATTAAAATCAAGTAATTATAAAAATTTGTAAATGATATAATTAAGATCTAGTAAAATTGATTTATAACATATATGTGCTTAGTTTTGTTTATATAAAATAATTTTAAATTGATTATGGTGACATGTTGTAATATTGTATATATTCTTAGCGTGTTACAAAAAAAATATTTTTAGCGTTAGATTTTGGAAGCTTAACTTTTTTTATGAAAATAAAATTTTGATTTATATGGATTTAATTTTGTGGATATTAAACACTTTTAAAGTTGATTTTAAGTTTTATGAAGTGTTTGTTTCTAGTTAGTTAATTATTTTGAGTTTAGGGTTTAGGTGACTTAAATCTTCCAACAAATAATGCATTAGAAGATTTCCGCGAAAGTCTTTTGGACGAATAGTAAATTTAGGGTCTAGAAACGTTCAAGTAAGTCTTCTAGGAGGTCTTCTACTAAATGACTTACTTGAAAGTCTTCTGAATCAAAAATATTTAATTTTATTTGAATTTTTGTATTCTTATACAAAGAAAAATTTACACATTCTCTAATTTCCTCTCAAATAGTTGCAACAAAAATGTAATGTTTTTCATTTTAAAACTCTCCAAACTCTCTCTAATCTCATTGAACTTAAAAACACCAAACTTTATATCAATTTCTCATTTTATCTCATGTCTTTCTTACTGATTTATTTTGTTTTGTAGGTTTTTTATTACATGGTTATCACCTTCCGCTCTTTTAAAAGTAGATTTATAAATCATATTTTTTCCATTTGTTAACATTTTCTTGCTTAATGCTCTTACCTTTTGAAAACTATTTTGGTTGTTTTAAGTTCTTATCTTATTTTTGAAACTTTTCAATCTTTTGAAGTCATTTGAATGCTTTTGGATATTCATGTTTTTCAGATTTAAGAAAGACTTGAAAGAATTCCAGGGAAGTTTTCTTGGAAGTCTTTAACACTTAATACACTTGAAGATTTCTTAGAAGTCTTATGGCTGAGTCTTCTCCCATATCTCATCTTTCATAATAGATCTAAGCGTTTTGGTAAGTCTCTATGGTGGAATTTTGGTAAGTTTCTCTTTTTGCTTAAAACTCTTACATTTTTCCTACACAAAAACTCTCCAAACTCTCTAAGTTTCTTAGAACCTGAAAACACCAAACTTTATATCAGTTTATCATTTTTTGTCTCATGTCTTTCTCACTAATTCATCTTGTTTTGTAATTTTTTTGTTACATGGTTCTCATCTTCTACTACTTTAAAGGTAGATATATTTTTTAGATATGTATTTTTGTGTGTTCTTTAAAGGTAGACAGACATATCTCATCTTCCACTCATTTTCTCTATTTTGAATTCATTTAAACGTTTTTGAATTTGCAGGTTTTTCAGATCTGAGTCAGACTTTGGAAGACTTGTGGAAAGTCTTCGCGGAAGTCTTAGCGGAAATCTTCGCGGAAGTTTTCTAACATATAATGTGCTCGAAGAAGACTTCCTGGAAGTTTTCTGACGGAGTCTTCTCTCATGTCAAGTGGAG
This sequence comes from Moricandia moricandioides, assembly GCA_905132885.1. Classification (NCBI taxonomy): domain Eukaryota; kingdom Viridiplantae; phylum Streptophyta; class Magnoliopsida; order Brassicales; family Brassicaceae; genus Moricandia; species Moricandia moricandioides. The sequence continues at coordinate 2,729 of CAJHQQ010001208.1, forward strand.
TCTAAGCTTATTTTTTGGAGGAATGATCTATAATAATTTTGTTTATGGTATGTTTTATGATTTGTAGGTGTAATCTTTTAATTGTGAATTCTTTTGTAAATTTAAAGAGATATTGAAGGAAAAAAATTGGTAAATATGTTTATGTCTGTAATATTATCTTGTCAAAACTACTTGATATTATTGAAGTTATTGATGCAAATTCAATAGTAAAACAAAATAACACAAAAAATGGTAAAGTTTATTACAACTAAGGGAGAAAACTTTTCAAGAAAACTTAGCCAAATTCACAAAATATCAAATATTACATAAGTTCAAATATATAACAGTTTCACTAGAAGTCTTCTCAGATGAAATTCATCTGAGAAGACTTCTTGGAAAACTTAAATTTAAAGCGGGAAAATAAAATTTACGTGGGAAACTCAAATTTTAAGTGAAAATTAAAATTTCAAATTTCACGAAAGTTAAAATTTAAAATTTCATCAAAGTTAAAATTTCAAATTTCATGAAATTTTAAAAAATATATTTATGATATAAGAAGATACATTAAACCATATTACTTGATATTCGTGAAGTTACTTAACACTTCAAAAAGTTTAAAAAAAAACATATCTTAAAGTTATTAACAAGTGGGAAAAATTCAGTTTACCACAACTTTGATACCATATTTTAAATTTATCGTTAATGAATAATTATTTTCAAAATACCTTCAATTTATTATGAAAATAGCCTAAACTAAAATTTTTAAATATTTATAAACATTTAGAAACTCAACCCGAACCTTTTAACACTAAACCCTAAACAATAATCCTAAAATATAAACTCAAATGTTAATATATTTTGGATTGATTGTATTTTTGAAAAGTAGTATTTAACTTGTGGTATTCTTAGTAATTTTTCTTAAAAAGTTTACAAAAACTAACATAGAAAACTTCGAGAGAAGTTTTTTTCGAATTAACTAGAATTACATTAATAAACATGAATGTTGGTAACCTCATAACTAAAACCAACTAAGCTATGAATTTCATTTATGAACTCCAATATCAACTAATATACATAAATTAATAATAAAATGTTGAAAAATCTTTGTAGTTTTAGTAAAACTAAAACTTTATTAAACTTAAAATATGCAATTGAAAATTTTCAAATGAAAACTTCAAGAACAAATGCCCTTCCGAATGTAAGTTCGAATATCACAAAAAAAAATAAAAGAAAAAAAAGAATCACGCACTTCTCGCACTCTCGTCGCCTCGCTTCTCCTCCCCGTCGTCTCCATCGTCTCTTTCGCTGCAGTAGCTTCGCCGTCAGCTAAGGTGAGTTCTCATTCTACGTTTTGTGAAATTCTTCTTCGTTTATGCGACTGCTAGAGCGTTCGCTGGATGCACAACGCTAGTTTTATCGAGTAGTGATGATACTTAGGGTTTCGATTGAATTTGAAAACTTGCAAGACCCAATATCCAATGATTTTCTAATATTAGATTGACACTACTCTAAGAAGAACCCTAAAGATATGTTTTTTTTCTTGTATAAAGTTGGATAACAAAGAAGGGTATGTGCGGATGAATCTTCTTCATTCATATGAATTCTCAAGAAGAAGTAGAGCAATGGGAAGAAGCTCTTGACCTCGGCGATTCTGAGCTCCCTTCTTTTCTCCGCCCTTGCAAACGCAAATCTCCTTCTCCACAACTCAATCCCAAGGCGGGTTTTAACAGCAACCATCAAACTCTTCGCCGCTGCTCCTCACTGCTGCAAGATCATGTTCTTGAGGACAGTGATTCCCGCTCTTTGATCCCAGGACCTGCTGGACCTGTTCAAGTGGCAATTCGTAGGAAGATGAATAAGGATCCTAAATCGTTTGATGAGCATGGAGAACCGATTCCAACTCAAGAGTTCATATGTAAGGCTGCGGAAGAGCCTGATTGGGATGACAAGGATTTCTCTGAGGACCCTTGGGTCTCTGCTGTTGATTACATACGACGTAAAGGTACATCCTTTCTCTTGTATTTGTCATTTGTTTGTGCTTGTGTTCTTTGGTTTTTTCGTTTTACAATTTTCTTGGCAGGTTTGTTGAGCAATGGTGGGAAAGCTATTGGGACACCATTGAGCGACATTAAGAGTGTATGTTGTAGTTGGGGTAAGGTCGATCAGGTATGAGCAACCAACTCAAAATAGCAGTCACCATACTCTTAGTTTCTGGTGGTGTGTGACTGGTTTGTCTCTGTGCTTGTTAAGAGAAAGGCGGAGTGTTTTGGAATAATGTCTTCTCCTAATGTTATATGGATTTTGTGGTTAAGACTTCATAGTGCATCACATGAATGCTTATCTCTGCTACCAGTATAATGAAAATTCTGGTAGTGAGTGACATACTTGGTTTGTGGTTGGTCATTTATAGGTCGTGGCAATTGTCAAAACTTGCATTCCAAATGGTCTAGGTGATATCATGGTGACTCTTAAGGTAAAAGAAAACATACCTGAAACTCTTAAATATGTGAAAGGTTTTCCACTTTTTTGTTTTTTCTCATAGAACCATGTGTCAAGTGTCTCAATCTCTTTGTATTGCTTGTAGGATCCCACTGGAACAATCGATGCCAGCGTGCACAGGAAAGTGATATCTGATAGTGAGTTTGGAAGAGATATAAGAGTTGGCGCCGTGGTGATTCTTAACAAGGTTTGTCGTGTTTCTTGACGGGGATAAACAATTCACATGGTTTTTTGAAGTAGGCTACTTTGTTTGTGAGTTACTTTTGATAAACCAATCGAGATGCACTGAGCTATAATGTTTCCGCAGGTTGCAGTCTGCGCACCTTCACGGTCTTCACGCTATCTTAACATAACACCGAAGAACATCTCCAAGGTAGTTTTTCTTATGATATCAAGTTCTCACGTACTCATACACATTGGATTTCAATGAAGATTATAATTAAGAAATGAGAGTTTCATTTACAGGTTATCTCAAAGGATACTCCTGTTTTACATAAGGAGAGTCATTCTGAAACGAGTGCCAAGAATCCTGTTCAAGTGAATGGTAGTAGATGAAATTTTCTTTTGAGTTTCTTTCGGTCTGATCGAGAACCTCAAACCTTAACTTGGTCTATTATTGTTATATCTAACAGAAAACGAGGAAGTTTTCCGAATGCGACCCAAAGTGTTTCCTGTGGAGCAAGGAATCACTCAAGGAATCATGAACAGTCTCAGAAGAAATATCATAGAAGGAAGTGAAGCAACCACTGATGTAGAAATGGGAGAAGCGAATCCAACAGAGGGAAGCAACTCCTGGCTAAAAGGTGTGGCTAAGAACCAGTTTCAAGACAGAATGGACCAGACCCACTTGGGAAAGCATGATTCAATCTGCCAAACAGAAATTGCAGCAAGCAGCACAACGTCAAACACTTTGCAAGAAGACATTAGACCGGCGAAAATGATTTGTAGAAGTCGTGAACCTCAGAGTAGTGAGCTAGAGAGCGTTATAGGGAACTCTGATGAAGTTACATCAGGATCTAATGTCAACAAATCTCAGCACATGGCGTCTTCCAGCTTGGTGCCACAGTGGACCGACGAGCAACTTGAAGAACTCTTTGATTTTGACTAAAAATGACAAGTTTTTAGTTTCTACTTTGCTTATAGTAGTGAATTTGCAAGTAAAAAGTTGCACATAAATGCTGAAACTATTAACAGAAACTTTTGACCCTTTTTTGTTTTCTCTTTACTCGATCACATTGTGTAAATACTAAAAAGAAATGTTTCAACAAAAGTGGGTATACATTAGTTCCACTTTTGCAGATTGGAGAAGATTTCAACCAAATGTCTGGCCTTACTGGTGTAAACATCATTTAACAAAAATAATAAAAGCAAAAACAATGGTGACAACAATCAAAGATTTACTAACTACAAAAACTGGTCACTGGGGGAACACCTTCCTTAGTCTATCTGCTGACAGAGCCGCTCTCTTGTTGTTTGGCTCCAGAACAAGCGCATAACTGAAATCTACAGAGTTAAACCAAAACCATTCTTTAAACGTTAGTGATTCCATTCTTTTTGCTTTTGCTGCAGAATCAGAAAAGACTGCAAAGCTTACCATCTATAGCTTCCTTGAAAGTGCCTAGCATTTCTCTTGCAGTTCCTCTCCGTAAATAGGCCTTGATGTTCTGAGAAGGTTACAAAATACGATGATCAAAGATTCAAGGCAAGCAACTACTTAGTGACTGATGGAAACAACACCAAAAGTTTACCTTCTTATCTAGTGTAAGAGCCCTTGTACAATCAGCTTCAGCTTCACGATAGCTGCACATATAAGCATCTTGTCAAGCTATGAATAAAGACTACATCACTAAAAGATGTTTGCAGCTGAGGAAGATACAGTACCTTCCAAGTTCAAGGTATGCAGCAGCTCTGTTACTGTAATAGATACCATTTTTCTCATTTAATTTTATAGCTTCTGAGTATAGCCCAATTGCTTTCTGCCATTGTTTCTCTTTGAATGCTTGGTTTCCCTTAAAAATCATATGACAAAGAAACAGACAAAAGCACCTGAGAAACACTGCCTATCCTTAAACCAAAAGATAAGCTATTGAGCAATGAATTGAAACCTTCTCTTTTGCAATCTCAGCTGACTCTTCTTGGCTAATAGTATTTATCGATGATTTATGATTGACAATGAGGGAGGAGTTCTCTTGCAGAGTGGCAAACATTGTCTGCACCGTATCTAGCAAAAAACGATCACCACCATGTCTTGCAATGAAAGATACTGAAACAGGGCACTTCTCATGCTGCCCAAGTGGCACAGTCACCTGAATCATCAAATGAATACATGCAAGTCTCATATATGATTCTGAAGCAGGCTCAGGAGCAACAGAGTTTAGTAGTCACTTTGTTTCTTGCGTATGAAAGAGAGTGAGATTTTAACCTGACAACAGCCTGATATGCTAGCAACGCAAAGTAGACTTGAAGCACGGTTCTGATAATCTTCGGACATAATCTCTTTGCTACCAAGTTTTGGAGGAACAGATGGCATCGTTGGAATAACCAGAATGCCATCATCCTTTATACATAATCGTAAAAATTTAAGACTTAAGAAACGTTGAAAGCTAAGTTAAGACACAAATAACTACGAGTGCTCAACAAGAAACAGCTAAAAACATACCTTGAGAAGTGAGCCAATAGCTACCCGCATCTGGTTCCTAACTGTGTTCAGGTTCTCAATCTCTTCATCGGTCAGCTCTGGTGTCTTACATAGTTGTGAGTAAACCACAGGATTAATGGATGGCTTCACTGTGCTGATCCAATCCCCATGGTTTTGAAGAAACTCATGCCTACACACAAAACCATAACCTGATGTAGTTTTTTATTCAAAAACCGTCTGATGGTGATAGAAACAATGGTCTCACCTCTGAAGAAGCTGCATTACGTTCGCAAGTAGCCTACTTGATGTACTGAACTTTGCATCACCATTGGCTTTTTCCCTACAGAACTCTTTCAAGCTAGGAACTTTAGCCTCAAAATATTTGTCCAGGTTCTCATGTTTAAGCGCTTGTCCTTGAACACAATAAGAAAATATACTGCTGTTATAACCAGGTGAAGCCTAAGAGACAGAGAGGATCATGTCAAGAAGAGAGAAAGAGCAGAAGAGAGAAAAAGCGCGCTTACTCCCAAAAAGCTTCTCAGCTGATTTGATCACCACTTTCTTAATGCAGTCGACAGGTATCTTGGACAAATGAAGATAGTCATCAGCTAATATGATTTGCCTCGGATTCCGTTGAGTTGCAAATGGAAGTTGCAAGATTACATGGCCAACACGACGTAAGGTGTTTGGATCCCGAGCAAACCATCCTGAAGAAGAGAGACAAAAATATCCATTCATCAAAAACTGATGCCACTGGTCATAGAACCACACAACAGAAGTTGATCTTTAAGACAATGATAAAGACTATAGTCTAAGTCCATATCAAGATTCTATGTATCCATACCAACAAAAGAAAGAAAATCAAGATTCTATGTATCCATACCAATAGCATCAAGACTAGAAGACACTGGTATGATTCCAGCGTTTGACACAATCCCTTGAGATGATCTGAATCCTAAAACGCCACAATGTCCAGCAGGCACTCTTACCCCACCAACCGTGTCAATACCTGAATTTTTTTCAAGTTAAGATTCAAAGTTATAGTACTAAAACCATGGAACCAGAAATAGAAATCAAACAAGAGTGTCTTTTACACTAACCTAGAGCAAAATCTACAAGGTTAGCAGCAACTGAAACAGCAGCTCCACTGCAAGCTCCACCGGGGATACGAGCAGGAGCAGCAGGATTAGTGGGTGTATCATAATGCTTTGTTTCTCCACTGATACTGAGGAATCAAGAAAGGGGCAAACACCGGACCAAACACTTATCAGAACTCAGACATGAGAAACCATGTTTTCAATGGGGTGTGGAAAGACAAGACAAACCCAAAGGCAAATTCATCAATGACATTCTTCCCAACACAGGTAGCTCCACCTTCAACAAGAAGTGAAACCACAGGAGATGTTGAAGCAGCAGCTTCATGTGTCCTAATCCAGTCTGGATGACCAAAACCAGCCACGTAGCTTTTAACATCAAACCTGCGAGAGAGATTTAAGAGAAAAGAAAAACCCAAAACTTCATTGGAACAGAATATCACTGTCAAAGGTTCAAACTTTGTAAGTCTTTTCAGGTGCTTGGAGCAGTTTTTCTTGTCCTAATACCATTTTGAAAGTGCCCATCATAATTAAACGTGTTATCAGGTGACTTACAGGTCGGAGACGGCGAAGGATAGACCAGTGAGGAGATGAGGAGCTTTGGGAGGAGCAGGCTGAGGAGGAGGAAGCAGAAGAAGCTTCTCGATGAAGGCACCAAAGTCTTCACGAACTCTCTTCTTCAGCTTCTTTGTAACTAGAAGAACCCCAGCAATGCCTAAACCAAGTAGCACCCATAGGTTCGATGCTCGAGATGCCAAGAAATGACGACGCTTCGGCTGCATTTGATAAGACAGAGAGAGAGAGTCCTAAAAGAAAAATGTGGGGAATGAATGAGACAAAGAGTTTTGCTTTGTGTGCTGCTGCGTTGAGTATGTTTGCCTCTAGATAACTTCGAGGTTTCTTTGTTATGTGCAATATCTTGTTTTCATGGTCTAGTTAAATAAATAACCAAAACGTAAAATATTTATACAAACTTCAAAGAACTTTTTAATATAGACTTAGCAACCCCTAATTTACAAAACAACACAGATAGAGAGAGTGTATTTTGCATTATGAGATGAATGATATATATCAAAATAATAAATCATTGCTATTTAAACAAATTAAAAATAAAAAAATCATTTAAAATTCAATAACTGAGGTTGTGATTTTTGAAAAAGAAATTTAAAATTTTCTTAGGGCAAATATCTCAATTTTTTTTTCCAGTTTTTGTCACAAAAATAGACCCAAAAATGATCAAAATAGACTTTTTAATTTTGAAAATTTTAATATTTTTTATTCTATTTTAATTTTAAACCTCAATTCCAAAACTCACCCCGTAAATCTAAACCCTAAGATTAGATTAATTAATAAGATGTATAAATATATATTTACACCATTTGATAAAGTCTATTTTGGTCATTTTTCTCCTTAAAAACTATTTTGGTGACAAAAATTCTTTTAGGTCTATCTTAAGGTATTTCTCTTCTTTTTACTACAGTATTTAAAATAGAATTTTTTTTGAGATATGTTATAATTTCAAATTTTTGAAAATTTTTACATAAAAATATAGATATCAAGATTTCACAATATTATATACTCCCTCCGTTTTTTTATATTTGACGTTCTATGATTATTCACATAGATTAAGAAACATTTAATTTTTTATCATTTCCTAAACAAAAACATCATTAATTGTTTACCTAACCACAATTCAACCAATAATAAAATAGAAGGTATAATATCATTGGTCATCTAACATTAATTAGTAATAAATTTTACATAAAAAAATGAAAACGTCAAATAATTTGAAACAAAAAATTTCTCCCAAAACGTCAATTATTAAAAAACGGAGGGAGTAGTATTTTAGTATTCTCTAGCTAAAATCCAATCAACTTCCTTTAATTCATCTAAAATTGTCTAAAGCCATTAAAACCACCTTTCAAAATTCAATATTGCATACCCTCTCTAAGTACATTATGAAATTTACATATGGCCTAATAACCATAAGAAAAATAATAAAGGAATGTGAGAAATTTCAGGTGTAAAACTGAAACTTGTAACTATATGGGGTAACAAATGGTATTATTTTATAAATAAGAGGTCCAAACTGAAAATAGTTGATACTCGAAAGCCATCTCCTTTATCCACTCCTTCCCCGACCAAAACCCTTCCTAAAACCTCACTCTCTCTGGTGAGATCTTACCGGAGACAAAGAACATGTCGTCTTCCAGAATCTTCCTTGTCGGAAACTCAATCTTCCGACCTCAAAAACCCTCCTTTCCACTCTCTCTCAATCGCTTCCCCTCTGTTTCTCTCCGCCTCCGTTGCTTCTCGAATGAAACCGCCACCGTGGATTCGGATTCTCCGTCGTCTTCTCCATCTCCTCATCCATGGCCAGAGTGGATAAACTTCGTCGACCGCCTGAAGACGAAGGGCTACTTCACCAAAAACATCGAAGACGACACTGTTTATCAAGAGATGAACGTAGTCAAGGACGCTTGTCTCAGTTTCGCTCGCGATCGCTACGACGTTCTTAGGTTAACAAAAGTTCTCACCTTTCTCATCCTCGATGTTCGTACTAATGATAACGTTATTGCCCTTTTGATTCAGATCCTTGTCGTCGAGAGATGTACAAGCTCTAGTGGAACGTGGATGTCCTAATCTCTTTCGAAAGACTGTAAACTCATCCAAAAGGATTCGAGCTCATGTTCGTTTAGACGAAGGAGATGTAAGTATTGCATTAGTTCAAGGGATTGTTATTATAACATTTAGTTGAATGTTATGTTTTGGTTTTAGGTTTGTGGTTCTTGTGAGCTTCGTGGCTCTTGTGATAGAGCTTATGTGATACTTAAGGACTCAGAAGCTGATGCGAGAACTGTTGATGTTATGCGTTTGCTGCTGTTCAATGCTCTTGATTCTGTTGTTGTCTCTCGAGGAGAGATTCCACCAGGGAAAGAGCTTGTTCATGAGTCTGCAAGAAGACTTCTTTTGGAGTTGCTTGAGCTCAGTGAGAAGCCTGTAAACCCTGTTTTGCCAAAACCTGCAGCCAAGGTTTCTTTGCCTCCTAAGGAGAGGGTTTTTAAATCGAGGAATGATGAGTCTTCTCAACGTGTTTGGTCTCATTACAATGCAGATTGGGCGTGTCCTAAGTAAGTGATGGTTCGAAGAATGTTTAGCTCATCTGCCATGTTGTTTAGTTTTCAAAGCTCTTAACTTACTGAATCTTGAAGATCTATCCAATAATGTTGTCAGCTTCTTTGGATGAATAGTGTTTATGTTTTAGGTTTCTGACATAGTTTTTGTGTGTGTTTCTGCCTCTATGTTTCTGTACAGATGCGACTTTTTAAACTTTGCGAGAAATGAAAGATGCCGAGAGTGCAATGAAGTGGCTGACAGACGTTCTGTTGCTGCTGTTGTCAAAGAAGGAGACTGGCTATGTCCTGAGTAAGTCTAACTCTGACAATTGCCTGTTTTTTTTTTTGGAATAGAAGCCTCTCATTGAACATACCTCGCTGATTCCACAGGTGCAACTTCTCAAACTTCTCAAGAAACCAGAGCTGTCTAAAATGCAAAGCAAAGGGACCAAAGAGAACTTCAATGGAGAATATTGAAATGAAAAAGGGAGACTGGAACTGCTCTGGGTTGGTTCATCTTACCTGCCTCTAAATTGTCTCCTTTGCGTCTATCTCTTTGACTGCTAAAGTCTAGAAACTTTATTAATCTTATCGTTTAAAGTTCTCATGTAGTTTGATTAGTTGCTCTTGTGTACTTTTGTGTATTTTTAGGTGTGGATTCATGAACTTTTCTAGCAACAAAAAGTGTAAACAGTGTAGGGAGCAACGTCCCCAAAGGCAACTTGAGCCAGGAGAATGGGAATGTCCCTCGTGCGTCTCTCTTTCTCCTATCTCTAATTCAGACCATGATCGCCCTTCTTCTCTTTGTCTTAATGTGTTTTTTTCCTTCTGCAGATGTGACTTCTTGAACTATAGGAGAAACACTGTTTGCAAGAAATGCGAGTGCAAACGACCTAGTGAATCCAACAACCATGAAGATGATCATTCATGGAAGCGACCTGCCTTACTCTAAACTTTTGCCTTTAGCCTTTTTGTAAACTTTTGCTTTTGAACTTACCAGATTCGCAGAGCGCTACTTCCTCTCGACTTCTTCTTTATTAAGTTCCCAACTTTCTAAACAGATGAAATAATTTGAAGCAGATTGATAATGCAAACATATCCTGTAATCACATGAAATAATTCGAAGCTATTTTGTATATTCATGTGTAAACTATGTCGTTTCTACCATGTAACAAGCCCAGATCATACAACCTTCAGGGTAAAAAGACTTGCAAGTTTTATGTTATGTATAGGCCTTGGCTACTATTACAAGGGGACAACCTATGCACACAACTGGTGAAATGATGGTCTTTATGAGTTAGTCGCCATTTGAAATTTCACCTTGAGATGACTTCTTCCCTCTTCTTTATGTACGGAGCCATGTTTCTTGAGACATGATCTTGGTGATGGAACAGGCAGTTGGGGCTTCTGAGACAAAAGAACTTTGTTTACTTCAGTGTCTCCCTCAAAGGCATCGAGCCGATACATTACCTTAGACCGTCCTAGCTTAAACTTTTTGCTCCTTGCAAATTGATAAGCTGTCACTGCGTCTATGCTCTGCAGAAATACAACTTTCGCAGAGCTTTGACCTGGGTTTACATCAGTTCTTGAAGCATCTATTTTCCCAAACACGCCGAATCTCTTCAACAGTTCTGATTTGGATGGGAGATTCACATGTGTACTCAAGAACTTCATTCGCAAGCATTTTGGATCAGCAAGAAGCTTATCTTTTAACAGCTGTAGATTCTGGGGTTTATCAGCAGAAATAGATTGTTGGCTTGCTTTCTTCCTTCTCTTGGTACCTGCTTTGTCTCGACTCTTTTTCCTTTTGACCCCAATGGATATGATATTATCAACTGCGCTGCTCTTGTCTTTAACAGTTGTCGCAACTTCCAAGTCTTGTAATTGCTCTGCAGGGGAAATGCCTACATCATTAGAACCGAAATCTTTGTTTGAAGAGCCGGTGATATGTAGTGAAACCTTTCCCACGTCCACAATATGGTTTGCACGTGTTCCATTGAACTGATTACTATCTGATTGGTCATCATCCAGGCTATTGGCATTGGCAACAGAACTATCTCGCTTGCTTATTGGGTTAGCAGATGTTTCTTCCACTGAACAGCCTTCCAGAAAAACAAAAGAAACAGGCTTTGCCAGAAAAGCCTTGTCCTTACTCGCATCAAGCAAGTTTGCGGATGTCAAAATTGTATCATCTGAACCAGTGATGTCATCAGGAGTTCCAATCATAACATCAGGAGGTGCTTCTGATACTACATCATAATCTCTTGGGGCCGTGACAGATGTGGTATCTTCCTCTATTATATCCTCAATAGGAGATTCTGAATTCCGTAAGCAGAAACGCTGATCACATTGACAACGTTCGCTTCTCTCTGCATCCTCATGGTCAGATGTTGGAGCCATGGATTCACAAGCTTTCATAAAGCTTGAATCAGAGTTGTTTGGAAGGTTCCTGATTTTCAAAGTGCAAATCTGAACTAATTTATCAACAGGATGATCAGAAGAACAACAAGGGATATCTTTGGACAATGGATCTCTTAGACTCAAATCTCTACTGTTTTCCACTTCTGGGTCTGTCCTCTCGGTAAACATAGGAGGAACCAGGTCGTCGATGTAGTTGGAGGGATCGAGATACCAAGCTGGTTCCTCTACACGATCCATTAGCTTTGCACCTGTACATAAATTGACAGAATTAGTTTGAGATTACAAATCATAGCAATACTTGGCATTGGTCCTGTAAACAAGTCATACATGACCACTCAAATTTGGCTTCTTTAAGTTCCTCTACAACTAACCGGACTAAACAGTATCAATGTTTTTCCTTAAGCAGCTCAAAGTTCTAAACCATATTAAGAACATCAAAAGGGTTTTCTTTCCTAATTAAACTGAGCATAGCATTAAGAACAAGAACGCTATAAAACCCAGAAAAAAAGCAGAGCTTTTCATACTTACTTTCTATAACTTGTTCATAGACAGATTCTGAGCGATTGAGATCAACAGTGTAACGCCTAAAGCTAAGGATCTGAGCGGTGGAACAGTTGGTCTCAGCTAATCTCCGAAGAGGCACTCGTTGCGCAACGGCCATCTCCCGAACAAAAACAAGAGCAGAACCGGAACAAAGAGGAGACCCAGGGAGAGAGACTTCTCTGTCCAAGTAGGGCGAATCGATCGGCGGCTGGCAAGAACACCATAGCTTAAACGAGATATTCCAGAAGTGCGTTTGCAGAGCTCTGTTCACGAAGTGGCGGAACCTCCATGAATCTGCAACCAGAGTTTCGAAATCGCGCTCGAAGCTTCGGAGACAATGTTTCGGAACGTAGCGTGGTTCCATCAGGTCGAAGAATGAAACGAGGATTCCAAACGGTTCGGATGGATCAAGGATCCGACCCGGAATCCATGAATCCGAAGGGTTTAATCTCACCCAAACTAGTTCTCCTTTCTTCCACATTTTCTCTGAAATTAGGGTTTAGGGTTTCTCTCTCGGAAGATGATAATGATGATTCTCTGTGTACTACTCTGTTTAACACTAAACTACTTGTCGTTGTATTAACATTCTGTGTGTTTTGATGCAAGGACACACCACGTTGTTTTTTATTCCCTCTGACATAAGTACAAAACTTCATATAGTTCCCAGCTTTTTTGCACTAACTAGCTGTCGTTTTTCTGAAATTTTGTATTTTGGAAACACCTCATCATTCTTCTTTGGTTTAGTCTTTTTTTTCCTTTGTATTTGAGTATTTTAAAATGAGTGATTTACACTACATGTCACTTTTTGAGATTTTACTATATATAGTTTTTAAGTTTGTAATTACATCAAAGCGTACTTTTACTATAAGGATATTTTTGTCAACTAAAACTTATATAAAAAGTTAAGGGTATGTAAATTTAGTTACTGGCTAGTTAAATCCTAACCAATTTAAGTTTTTTTTTTCATATCTTATTTTTTAACAATTAAATCAGAAAGTGTATGAGAGTTCATTGTTCAAACTCCAGCCATGGTATCTTCATATCCTTTGCTCGTGCTCACCGCTGCTTTCTGGCTTGAACCGAAAACTTCCAGCCGTGGTGACCGATTATCCGGTGAATCCATGATCTAAGCTACCGTGTGAATTTTACTAGAACGTGTCAAAAATTAGAAACTTCAAAGTAATTCATTTTTTGGATTTTAAAAAAGTTGAAATGGGATGTTTCTTCATGGATCTACAAGTTTAAAGCATTAACAGTAAGAAGACACAAAATCAAGGAGTTTTGTAAATATGGCAGCCATTGAAATGTTGAAGAAAAAGTTAACAGGTTGTTGGGAAAGATGAGAAAATTACAATGATGCCACTCAATTAAAAAAATGTACACTTGGTAGTGGAACTTGGTCTAGAGAGTTATTATAGATGGCCAATTTTCAATTGATGACCTTTAATTACTATTACATCACATACAACTCTTTTTATATACCTATAAGTATCGAAAAGTTAAGAAAATATAAAAATAAATGTATTATAATACTACTTGTAAAACTAGTCTCCAATTAATTTTCATATTATTCAGTTTGGTGATGGTTTAGGGGTGTTTTTTGGGTAACCGTTTGGATTCGGTTCCGATATATTCGGATTTCAAGTTTTGAGATTTAAGCTTCACTCATGTATTTATAAATTTTGGTTCTAGTTTGGCTCAGATATTTGCGGATTTTGGATACTTGTTTAAATAATGTAAATGAATGTAAATATCTAAATATACTTTATAATCCGTAAACTTTAAAAACTAAAATAATATACAACATATATTTTTGAATAATGTATAACTAAATACCTAAAATGACAAGGTCCATCTATAACATGTGAATTTATGTGTGACAAGGTCCATATACAACATATAATTTTTTTATGCTGTACATGTCCATTTATAACTTGTGAATTTGTATGTGACAAAAAAAAATCTGAACTTTATGCTTGTGGCTTGATGTCCTCTGTTCTTAATACATTTTTCTGTGTTCATAATATATACAAGATGCCTACTTTGGTCGTACAATGTAAATGCATGTTAAAAAATTGTAAATACCTAATTGAAAGTTATGCCACGGTAAAATGTACATGTCGATATCGGTAAACAAGTGTACATGTAGATATCTTCATTATTGAGTTACTTATAATATTTTGAGATATAATGCAACATTTCAAAATGCTTTCTACATTTGTAGAACCACATTTGTAAAATAAGTTCACTTTACACAATTTTATGTGCACAACAATATCAAAGTGTACATGATGTTCATGTGAATACCATCATCAAAGTGTATATGTTTACACGATGTTCATGTGTACACGATGTTCATGTGTACACGATGTTCATGTGAACACCAATAAAAATTAAAAAAATTCATAGTCCCTTTAAATAGATTGGTTGACATGTGATATTATTCCAATAATGATCACTTCTCCATTATATATTTTTGTTTATCTCCTAAGGTTCGAAGATCATGAGATGAAAGAAAGCTATCAAATTCATAGATAAACATAGAGAAGTGTTGACACAACATATGATTTATAATTTCTATCTTTTCGATCCAACACCCGCAGTCCACTCATATGTATATAACCTCACCATAAACGTTGATGTGTTGTTCATTTCTCATCTACAACTACTATTTTTTTATTCACATACGTGTACACATGTACAACTCAGATAGTGTACACAACCAATTCGTACACCCTTTCTTATGTGCACCAAAAAAAGACATTTTCAAAGTGCATAAATTGTGTACATGTATACACCTTGATACAAGTATAGCTTCATACATGTATATATTGATACATTAGCTTGATAAATATACATAAAAAGGCTTTTCAAGTTACAAAGCATATACTCACAAGATTTTATTTTACATTTTTGTGTGTGTTGTTTGTTTACTTTACATCGCTTTATAGATTTAATATTCCATTTATTATTGTACACAACATATATCTGTTTTCATTTTTGCTATACACATAGAATTTATATTTTTTATAAGCAACTATTATAATGTTGAAGTTTAGAAGGAACACAACATGTGTACATAATTTTCTTGAGTTTTTAAAATGCGTACACATGTACATTATAACTTTCAAGTACATATGTACATCGAATAATATGTTCATTATTTTACCAAGACTGCAAAAAATGGTTTCCTAAGCACTTCCTACTACTAGGACACTTTTGTAATTACACTAAAGAGCAATTTATGCTACTATGACTCTATTTCAAAGGATTTACATGAAAATATGGTGAAAATGATGTACATGTAGATATTTTGTGGGCGGCCACAAACTCCAAGTTTACAGCAATTGTATTTTGCAGTTTAGCCAAAAATGTGCTTTCAATGTTTTTCTGCAATGTGTTCATTTTATGTAGTTAGGATAAACAATTTTTGGATTAGAAGAGAAAATAGTATAGCGTTTAATGATTGAGAGATGTGATTTTGTGGTTTTCTAAAAATATGATTTTGAAGGGAAAATGTGCTATGCTAGTTTTTTCAGTAATTTTTGATTTTTTTTTAATTTTAATTTGAACCTGATATTTCGTGGAAAACAAAATATGTGAAATTTAACCGGGAAATACAATTTTATCCAAAAATACTATATTTACAATTTTTACCATCATATGATACCAAATCAGTTAGGTGATGATTCAAAATTGGATATTGTAATTATTTCAAGTATTTGCGTTTATTTTAAACTTTTCATATATAATTGGTATTTTAGTAGTTTTTGTTTTTATGGGTCTTTAATATTTTTGCTGAAAATTTTGGTATATTTTATAGATGGAAATATCTGAATGTTTTTGGTTCTCAAAATTACTAACCACAATTATATATTTTTGGTTCTTTAAGAATATTTATACATACCTAAAAATTCAATTTCTAAAGTAATTGGACGATTATCTGGACACATACTAGATATCTAAATTTTCATATTTAAAGACGTTATTTTATGTATAAAATCTTATATTTATGGCACTGATAAGTTAACTTTTATGAAATAAAATATATGTATATAGTGGAAGAAGTGACACCAAATATATAAGAAATATATATGTCATTCAAATATAAGTGGAGTGTCATTGAAATTCAAAGTCAAGAAAATAAAAGGTAAAAATAATAAGTGAATAATAATTTTTTTTGTTTTTTAATTAGCAATCCACATAGGGAAGAAAGTGAGATAACGGAAAGAGAAGGATTTAGTTAGTGTGTTTTGTACTTTTAGTTAAAAACAACTCTAGTAGTAAAATGTGTCTTAAAGTGTAATAAAAGTGAAAAAAATTACTTATAGTGTAAATCACTCTTTATGAGTGATATGTGTGCACATTTTTAGCTAAAATAATAAGTGGATAATAATTAAATTTTTGTTTTTTTAATTAGCAGTCAAGGTGAGGAGTGAGGAAGAAAGTGGAATAATGGAAAGATAAAGATTTAGTTAGTGTGTTTTGTACTTTTAGTTAAAAAAATACCCTACTAGTAAAATGTGTCTTAAAGTGTAATACAAAATGAAAAAATGAGTTATAGTGTAAATCAATCTTTATTATATTCTAGGACACTTATAACTCGTAAGACACTTTTTCCAACTTTTTTCAATTATTGCTAACTAAAGAAAATTAAGTTGGAACTAGTAGGACCCAATAATAATAAATTATTTATCTCACTTGATCACTTCTCCCAACATAAATGCACACTTATGTTAAAAAAAAAAACACTTTCTCTTAATTTTTGTTTCTCACTCATTTTTCATTAAAGTCCTCCATAATAGAGAAGCTCTTAATTCTCTACAATCGCAGTTGGGGTCTTCCATCTACCACCAACAACAAAATTTTACTTAGAGATTCCACCTTCAATACAAAGCAACCTCCAGTCCTTTATTTTCTTCCTCATAAAGCTTTTAGTAAACGAAGAACAAAATGTTGCTCGAAGACGAGATATTCGAGATTGATATAGACTGAAATTTTGAGCTCTTTAAAGTTAGGATAGTGAGTAATCAAATGAAGAAGAACTAGTACCTCATAGCATCTTCAAAACTTACTTAGTAAAATTATATAGTCTTAAGATGAATGTAAGTAATTGGAAGCCTTCCCATGTCCTCTCCTATGCTAACATACTAAAATCAAAGATATATATATACAAAACATATTTATATTTATTTGCTTAGATATTTATATGTTAGTATGTATGTAAGTATTGAATAGTTGTTAAAGAATACAAATGAAATTAGCTACACAAATGAGATGTGTTAAACTGCATACATATATGCTGTTTGTACACATGAATAGTAAGAATTTTGTGTACATGTGGATAAATAAAATTATGTGTACACATGGATACTATTTTTATTGTACAATGTATCACCACATATTTTTATTCACCTTAGATGTACACGTGTACACGACATGAGTGTACAAAATCAAATTGTATACATAACAACAATCATTCTATATTGAAGCATGCTCCCATATTGAAACAAATCGATGGGACGAGATTTTCGAAAAAGCTTTCTTGTGCACACATGGTTATGCATTGAAAATTAGTTTTAAAGGTTTCATTCTATTTACATATCACACAATCAACGAGCCTGGTGCACACATGATTAGTAATCTATTAAACACATCTAAAGATGTTTGCATGTTTGCCATATATACTTTCAAATGACATTTACATGTACATATGTATTACTATCCACAAGGGCTAAAATATACATGGAATGACATAGAAAAACTTTTGTAGGCATATTAAAACATGTACACTTTAAAACTGATCGGCTAAGAACTACACGACCTTTCAATAATAAAAGCATGGATAAACTTTCATGAAAACTGTCTATGGATATTTGGTCAATTCTTAGATGTCTAATATACATATATATATATATATATATATATATATATTATGTTAAAGACATGTTGCCTATCTATTTCATAGTCTTATATGTCCACAAAAAAAGTTATGCACATCCGTAAGTGTGATATACATGTTGTAAACTTGTGTGCATCTATTAGTGTACATGTGTACATTGAAGTTTGGAGTGTGTGTGCGTTCAACAAATATGGTAGTGTAGATGTGTATAACATTTTGAATTAGGTAAAACGCATTCACATATGAAGTGGTAGTATGAAATTGAGCATCATCATAGAAAACACTATGCAGTTGGTTCTCAAGTTGATTTTGAAGGATGGTTCATTGATATATCATGATTATAATAGTATAACATCTTAATTTAGTTCCTTAGTGTCATTTTATCATACATTTAAATGTTTTTAGTGCATGTATATGTTCAATTGCACATTCTAAAAGTCTGAGAAAAAATTGAAGAAAAATAGGCACATTTTGAAACTTTTGGGTTAAACTATAAATGAAGCAAAAAGTTTAAGGACCAAAGATGAAATTATCAAAAAATTGGCCATTGTTGTTGAGCTTTAATTTGGAACACAACGACGGAGAACGATCTCTGGCGGATTGACTTTGGTTGTGGCTCGCCAATGATCACAAAAAAGAAGCTTAGCACGATGGTGAGATTGCAAAGACTGTGACGGATCCGAGATGAAATCGAGTTGATGTAATTGAGGGTCTGGCGGATGCGGATGAACTGTGGCATAGAAAAAAATCAACAGAGACGTCGTGGGGGTATGAAGAGGACGGCAAAGACAGTGCACGATGTGAAAGAAGAAGACCCAAATCATAAATAAAATCTCTTAGCTGAGATATAATTTTGTCTTCATCCGTCACGACTCTTGCTGAGAACCTATATGTTTTGTAGATTTACATAATCACACTCCTCCTTAGCATTTCCTGAAATGTTTTTTTTAGTTATCCAACACATTTTATTAAAGAAAACAAATCAAAAAACAAAATTTTGTAAAGGCAATTTTCTAGACAAAAAAAACGAAATGAAAAAGAAAACATAAGAAGAGATAAAAGAGTGGGGTCCACTAGTTACAATATAATTTTGTTTTAACTAGTAAAACTCAATGAAAAGATGATAGTATCAGAAAAAGTGCCGTAGAAGAAGAAAGTGGCCTAGAATGACACTAATAAGATGAAAAGTGACTTTGAGTGATATTTTCTTTTAAAATAAGGAAAATTGCATTAAAAATCTTGAAAGTGGCACACACTGACACTTTAAACCTTGAACTTTTCCGATTAACACTTTACCCTTCAAAGTCACATTTGTATCACAAAAAAACCTTCAACTTGACTTACTTGTTCATCAAGTAAAAAATTGACATGTACAACAGGTAAAAGTGATGATGTGTCAGTTTTTTCGAAAAATAATAATTATTTAATTAAGAAAATAAATAAATAAATAATCAAATATAAAATCAGAAAACAAAAATAAACATTTAGGTCCATATCATGTCTAGGTTGGAATTCGGGTATTGAAGGTCCGTAAAGTCACAAAATAGCCATATCCTTTAAATTTAGACGAATCCGTCATATTTATCTAAAATTTTACAAAATAACTAAAAATAAACTATCAATACTATTAAAATAGAAGCAATATTTATCTACTTGCAAGTAGTCTATGTTGGATCATTAAATTTATTCAATTTTCTATTTATTTTCCTACAACTAACTTAGTTATTATTAAATATATATTATATCTAAAAATTATTTTATTATTTTAAAAAGAAGATATCTAAAAAGATATTTTTAAGTATATTTTCCTAAGATTAGATTTTAGTAATATCTTTGAATATATTTTATTTAAATTGTAAATATACATTTCTTTTTAATATTTACTTTTAAATAATAAAATTCAAAATTAATATTAACTATAATTAGAACGAATAATAGTTCATTTTTCATTTATATAACAAGAAATAAAATTTCTATAATATTAATATATACATAATTTATATTCATAATTAAATTAATACACCAATTAATAAATATAAAGTAACTTAATTAATTTATCCACTATTTTATAAATTATAAAATAACAGAGAAAAATATATTCATGAACTTACAACATACTTCAACTTATTAAAATAATATCAAAGTGCGATATCTAAGCTAATAAATATTTTCATAGTTAATATACATATTTAAATTAATATATTAAAAATAATTTAATAGCTTTATCAAGTATGGGATGAGTAAAATGAAAATATTCAATCTGTATAATAATTCTTACAAATAAATATAATAAAATATTTTTTTAATAAATTATATTAGTAATAAAAATTTAAAATAGAAATAAAATTGATACTAGGCAGGTTATATAAATTAATTATCTTATTTTCATAACATTATATTCATTAGAAATTTTAATTTCATTACATATAATTTAGAAAAAGAAAATATATATATGTATAAGATTTCTAATTTTCAGTAAATAAGTATTTTAATAAAAATCCATCTCGCCCTTTAAAGCGCATGTCAAAATCTAATAATAAATATTATTATTAGATATATAATAAAAATTTATATATAAAGGAAAATTAATAAATATTAAAATGTCTAATATGAATAATGAAATTAAATTAAAATTTAAAATAAACCAAAAAAAAATTAATAACATGCGAACAATAACAGTAAACTAAATAAATAAATAATAAATTATATTTATTTCAAACTCAAATCACTAAATTGTAATAATCGGATCTTTGATGCTCATATATATTTCTATTTTAGTATCCATCTTCTTAAATATTGATCCATTACGCTTACAAAAAAATGATAAATTAGTTTGACTAAAAATTTGTATGGCTAGCCTTTGTAAAAGTAGAGCATCACATTCATAATATATCCACCATTCATCTAAACATTCATAAATTATAAAATTTAAATATGCAAATTTAAGTCAAATTGTATTACATAGTGGGTCATCCATAGGTTCAACCGGTAGTCATCTCAAGTTTTAGCGATTTTTTTGTGGGTTTTATTAAAAATTAAATAACGAGTTTTTTTTTTAAAAAAACAAGATTGCATATAGAGTCATCAGTTTTGTCATTTTAACCGCGTATCCGGGTCGTGTTCCAGAACACTGAATATAATGATTTATGTGTAACATTTAAATGTAGATATATAATCAAAAATACAAATTTATATCATATAAATTTAATTTGTTTCAAAAATTCCGCGCTTTGAAAGCGCGGATCAAAATATAGTTTACTCTATTAAAATAGAGTACTATTTTTATCTACCATTCAAAAGTCATATTAGATTCATTTATTAATAACATCTACTAAATTAAATCTATAGAATATTCCTTTAAAAAAATAAGAATCTCAACAAAATCCTACATAAGTAAATATTACTCAATATCCCTATTATTGATCCGAAATCAAAACGTATATCGTCTACTGTCTATATATTGGATATATACCATCAATCCCACAACTCTAACAACACATTGCAAACACACCAGTTAAATATTCCATTTTTACCATGGTGCCTCGTAAAAGTATTATAAAGAATTTTAGTAAGTCACATATAAAAATTTCAAAAATAGAAAAGTTTAAAACAAAATTTCCCAATAAAAATTATTAATACTAAAACAAATGTATAAGATAAACTTTTAATATGATCTTACAATTTTAAATTAAAATCAGTATATTAACATAGGTCATGGCATAAAAACCGAGAACCGAACAATTTTTTTTTAAATCAAAACAAATTTCATAAATAATTGAATAGTGACTATATATCTATATCAAAAACCAAAAACCTAAAAAAACCGAACTGGAAATAAAAATAAATTAAGATTTCCAAAAAAGGGCATATGTAACATATGAATATTACATTCCTCTCACTATTCTTTTCACCAAATATAAAAGTATCAAAACAAATTTTTGTATAAAACATAATTTTCTTGTAAAACATATATTTCCTAATTTATTTTATATTCGAAATATTATTTTTAAAATAAAAATATAACCGCGCATGCGCGCGGGTTAAACTCTAGTTATTCAAAATAAAATATTTTTCAACTTTAAATTTTACATTTATAACTTCATATTACTTGAAATTGTTACCAAAAATAATGATAAAGATTGTTAACAAAGTATATTTCAACTAATCATAATTAAAATACAGAAAATAAAACACAAAAATTCATAGTTTTAGATATTCTGTTTTTATATGTAAAGAATTTCCATGGGGAGCTTACACTTTTGAAGTGGAAGAATTCAAGAACAAGAATGTACTAAGTTCATGGAATTTCCTTGGATTCATTATTCCTTTCGAGGTAAGAACTCATATCTTTGTATATTAAATATATAATATTATAAATTTTTGATTTAATGTTGTGAATGTATAGGTTTTGGCCTTCGAAACAATTAAAAGTCTTAAAAGTGCGTTCCAAGAACCCGTAGAAGGTGCAGAAGATGACTGTCCCAGAATTTGTAAGTTTAAATGGATAGCAAAAAAATGCAAGGGTTTAGAGGTCTTACCATGGGAAGCATAACTGAAACACTTGCAGAGACAAAGGTGAAACATTTCTCCATAGTTGTTAGTTTTTTTTTAGTGTGAGACAAAGGTTTATATTGATTTGAATGACTTTATTTTAAAACAGGAAATTGCCAACTTCTTAGAACCTGAGCCATCCGAAGTCCCTCTGATGACTCGCATCATGGACGACGTCAATGCATGTAGTGACGAGTGGGACAAGTATATGAGGATCGATAAAGTGAAGATATTTTGGGAGGATTTATACATATCAGATACTAAGTCTCGGAAGACAGTTCCTCCAAAGCAAAACGACGAGGCCAAGGATAGAATATCTGAAGAGATAACAGCAAGATCTGAGGCCTAAATTAATGATCTCAAAGTAAGATGCAGGGAAAAGGAGAGAAAAATTAGTGAGCTCACTAGTTTGGTTCATGTTTGCAGAAAGAAAACAGTGATCTAAACCTAAAATGCGGGGGCTATGAGAGAAAAATTAGTGAGCTCACTAGTATGGCTATAGCTTTGTAGAAAGGTACCAGTTATGTCCCCTAGAATGAATCCTTTTATGATACTTGTGGGGATTACAAGGGACATAATGAATATCACCCGATCAGTCTTTCCAGGTTGAAGACTACAAAGAATCGGGATGTTAATGATTTTGGGGCAAATGATTTCACACCTTCCAACTACAGAGAATCAAGTTGTTTATCATTTTGGGGAAAATTATTTCACACCTTCCAAGCAGATGACTACTCTTATGACCGATGAAGCCATGGCAAATGATTTCACACCTCCCAAGCAGATGACTACAGAGAATCAGGCTGTTAATGATTTTGGGGCAAATGATATCACACCTTCCAAGCAAATGACTACTCCTATGACCGATGAAGCCACACAACAGATGCATGATGCTCCGGTCAAAATCCAAAAGATTCATAGTATGAGGAGACATTCAATGCATGAGGTATTGCTTCAGACTCAAAGAAACCCAAGAAAACAAAGGCTCTGGTTGATGTGATGGAATGTAACGAAAGGATTGATGCTCTCCCCAACAATGTAAGGTCCAAGCCACTAAAACAAAGAAATCCAGGAAAGACAAAGTTGGTAAGACCAAACAGTCTAAGAGGAACATGTTTCTATCTAAATATCTTAAGCCTCCATATACTACTCTTCATGACACCACGCAGGAAAAAAAGAAACGAGGAAAAAAAGTGTAGTTGATTAATTAAATAGAACTTTTAGCAACATTATTTTGTTCACTTCGTCCAAATGTGATATCGTAAATACTAAGAACACTAAGTGCCTTAAACCTTCACAACGTATATCAACCGAAAATCTCGATTTTTACATGAGGTATTTTTGAATTGATTTCAGATTTTTATCTAGTTCTTACAAAGTGTTGTCCATTGAGTTAATATCATATATGTTATTATTTACTTTGGCTAGATACTTGGAGAAGAAAGGATTGACATCGCGTATTAAGTGTGAGATATTGAATAGTTATTTTTACGTTAAGCTCATTAAGTTTTTTGAGCTCGAGATGATCATTTTTCCTAATTATATCAAAAAATGAATCAGTTATTCTTCAATTCTCAGTTATATGTCAATATGTTTATATGTATTTTCATTTCCCTTTCAATTTCCATTTCACGAAGGATATGAATGGAGAGTTTATCAAGTTGAGGAAGTGGTGGCATAACAAGGATCTATTTTGCATGTCGTATGTTTTTATTCCAATATGTGAAGCGTAAGTTTTTTTTTTTGCTTTACCATTTTCCCTTATCGGTCTCAACTCATTAGATACATTGTTACATTTTCTAGTGACCATTGGAGATTAATAGTTGTTTGTATCAGAGACGAAGAATGTGAAAGGAGAGTGACAATACTTCACCTAGATTCAGCTAAAGGAAAACATCCAAAAGAACAAATTGTTGACATTGTCAAAAGGTAGGAAGGTAGGACAACATGAGTTTAGCTTTTTACATGTCTGTTTGGAAATGTATACCATCTTCATTGGATTTTTATGTCAACTTGTTGCAGGTTGTTAATAAAAGAATGTGATCATCAGAAGAATCAACACAATTCTTCTGTTGGGAATCTATCATTCTCAGAAATGATTGATGCACCTGATGTAAAGCTATGTCTCTTACCCTCATAGTACCCTGATTCAACTTTAACTTCTTTTTAAACGGTTTCTTATGGATTTAAATAATTAAACGCTAGAACGACATGAAAATTCAAATTATCTTATGTCATTATTTTTGTGCAACCAGTGTCCACAACAACAAAATGACGTCGACTGCGTTGTGTTTGTCCTCTTATTCACTGAATGGTTCATGAAAAATGCACCTCCAAGGATGAGAGAAAACGAGTTTGTTGAAAGGGTAAGCTTCTCAAACTCTCTTCTTTATAACAAATCACATATCATCTTACTCTTTTATAAACTTTTATCCAGATCGAAAAAATGCGGGTTCTGCCAAAGAGCATCTCTACTCTGAGAATCCAAATAGGAAAACTTGCAGAAGATAAAGTTGATGGTGAAGAAGAGACACCGGCAATCATTTTAACCAAAGAGATACTCGCACTCACTTTAACCGATTGTTGATGATGAAGTTGAAGAACAAGATTTTTTGTTTTGATATGGTGTTTGCTTTTTATTCACTTTTGGAATTGGCAGCTTTGATTTGGTGTTTGGTTTTATTTAATTTTGGATTGAGAAAACTAAAGCATTGGTTATGAGCCCTTACTTGCAATTAAGGAATTCCTTAGTTTGGTTTCTATGTTTTAGCTTTTTTGTTTTTTTTTCCTAGCAGATAATAGTGACATGAAAGTTTGTTTATTTCTTTAGATTGGATAGAGATGAATCATGTATAAAAAAGCCAAATGAAATCCTATGCATTGAAACAAAATAAGGGGGTTTCCCGTGTTTTTCTTTGAGCGAGAAGGACCTTATCATGATCCGTGATTCTGATGTACAGTTACTGTTGTGAACACAATTTTCAAAGCTATGAATTCTTTCCAAGACTAAAATCGGCTGAACATGCTGCTGCAAGACTAGCATTAGTTTCATTGAAGGTGTCGGATCGTGTGGCTAGTTCCCACTCCTTTGGACCAATGTTTATGTACTTTTCCATGTTTTTTTTTAATTTAATCTTTTCATTCTTGTTATCTCTGGTAGTTGGTGATGTTAATTAAAATAACCTGTTACAAGACATTTTGCAGAAGGAAAACTTGAATTTACTAGTTTATGCAATTTCTACATCTGGTCCACTCCATGCGCCAACTTTTACTTCAACTATTGAGTTTGGAGGAAATGTTTACAAAGCAAAACAAGAAAAGACTATAAAGCTGGCTGAAACGGATGCTGCCAAAGTAGCAATATATAATAATAATAATATACTAGATTATGTGCGGGTAAAATTTTATTTTATAAGTAATTTCATATTATATTTTTGTATAATCATTTTTAGAGCAATTGTTGTATACCGATATTATCAGTCTAAGTACATCCACTTGTATCCAATTATATAAGTTGGGTCATCCCCGCATATATTCCTTGTTGAACATAACGGACTAATAGTCCACATCTTGAGATCTCAGAGCTTGATAAAGTAGAACCGAGAGATCAAAAGGCATAAGAGTTGAGAGTGTTTCCTCACATGTGTGTCCTTGGTGGATGACATGGTGAAATAATCCACGGACAGAGATCTTAGAGCTTGATAAAGTAAAGCTTAGAGATCAAAGGCCATAAGCCGAGAATTTCTCGCATCAGTTTCCTTACGATACAAGGTCGGAACTAGTTTCCTTACGCTATAAACTCAGAGTAAGTTTCCTTACGCTATAAGCTTGGGTTTTTATGGGTTTCTTAAGTAACAAATGTTTTTTGAATTTTTTTTTATTGGACCTTTTTATTATAGTAGCCCATTAAAACTACTCATCACATCGTTTTCCTTTTTAGGTTTTCAGCTAACCTCCTTAGCCTACTCTTTTCTCTCCACACCTTTTTTGAGCTTTCAACGACGATGTATCAAACGATGTATTTTAAATCTAAATATGGGAAATACAATTGGATAAACGTTTATACAATTAGTTGTAAGTGGATGTACATGGACCGATAAATACCGGTATACAACAATTTCTCTAATGTAAAATGAATGCTAGAAACGATGATATAACAACTACTAATTCACTTGTTGGTGATGAAGTTGTTGTTTTGATATAACAACAAAACAACTAATAATTCAGTTGTTGATATAACATGCTAGAAATAATGCACGCTCCCAATCATCTGTTTGCTTTTTATTTAATTTTGGGATGTCTTCCTCAATCAAATATCATCTTTACTTAGGAATTCTATCTATTTTTCCTCGATGAAGTTCAGTTCAGTACACAGTGTTCGCTAAATCGAAACCAACATCCTAGTAAAACACTAAGAAACGAGTAATAAACATTTGCCTTAATGCCTTGGTGCTCGATTGACTTCCCTTCCATCTGTATGATCGATGCTTTCTATCCTCCTGATGTTTAGGAGAGAAGGCTTGGTCTATCTTTCGGTAGTATGTCACTCACTTTCGAGTTTCTCCAACTTCCATGCCCATCCAACTTTCCTGATCCACAGAACAACAATCACACATTCATCTTTTAAGTCAGGTATGAATTAGTTCTTGTCGGGTTGAGTTTTGAAGATTGATTATTTTTAGTTATGATTCTTTTAGGTAGAAGAATTTTAGAACCAATTAGGTACTTGTAAATGTTCAGTTCGGTTTTAGATCAAGTATTTTCGTGTTGATTCCGATTCGGATTCGGATTTTTGAATCCGGGTAAAATGCTTAGGTGTACGCTTCCTCATGCATGTAAAAGTTATTTGGATATATAGAAAACAACTATCATTTTGTTAACGTCTCCATAGGAATATTATGTATTGTCTGCTTAAATACGAAGAGCTGATAAAACTTATTTGGATATATGGAATTGCTTACAAAAATTATTATTAGCCTTTGTAATAAAAAATAACTGATGTAACTGTAACGTTTGTTTTTTGACGCAAGCGATACTATAAGTCTATAATGTTTAGGTTAAAAATAAAACCGAGTTGGATTTTAAGTGAAAACAAAATTGAGTAAAAAAATAGGGCAAATTTATCAAATAGGCTTTTTTGAAGTTTTGTCACAAAAATAGACATTAAGAAAAAAATGACCAAAATAGACTTTTTATTTTGAAAATTTTAATATTTTTTTAATTTAAACTTCACCTCCAAAACTCCACCTCATAACTCTAAACCCTAAGTTTAGATTAGTTAACCCAATAGGTATAAATGTATATTTTACCCTTTAATAAAGTCTATTTTGATCATTTTTTTTCTTGAATGCTATTTTGGGGACAAAAACTTTTTAGATATATTTTGGTCGTTATCTAAATAATATGAATAAATAGTATAACCTAGATTTGAGTAAAAAAGAGTATTGAATAAAAAAGTCAGTTGATTCATGAGGAGTGAAAAAATTACACTACATCTTTTAAACTTCAATATTATTCGATGATTAATCATCCATTTGGGGAAGTTAATATAATAAACCTTAATCAAAATTTAAAGTTTTGAAATTGAACTATCAGGACCATCAGTTCTCAAATATTTCATAGTGAAGATGATTAATTAAATGTTGTATATTTTATGATAGTTGGTTGTCTTTTGTAAATTCAGGGTGAAAATCAAGTGTTCTTAAAGTGTGTATTTTGATAGAGAAACTATCAATTGTTATTGGATTAAAAAATACTCAAATCTCAGTAATTAAACCAAGAATATTTTTCGGTCGAATATTTCTTTCTAGTTTGAATATAGGTAAACTCCTAGTATAAATCTTAGAGAAATATACTAGGATAGTTCTAAAAAAAAATTGTTACAAAATAGCTTTAAAAGAGAATTTTTTTATTAAATGGTGTAAATACACTTTTGTATTCCTTAGATTAACTAATCTAGACTTATGATTTAGAGTTATTGGATGAAATTTTGGAAGTAATGCTTAAAATGAGAAAACAAATAAATTAAAAATTTTAAAATAGAAAAGTCTATTTAAGTTATTTTTTTAAATTATTTTTGTGACAAAAACAAACACAAAAACTATTTGAGAGATTTGCCCTAAATCTTATTGGGGTTTTTTCAAAAACAACCTAAAAATTCAAGTCAAATGCAAAACCAACATCTTTTTTTTTAGTTACTATTCATCATTGAATTTTCCATAATATCCATAAGTTTTTGAATTATTTACAAATTTGCCATTATTATTTATTTATTTATTAATTTCGAAAAATACAAAAAACCAAATACACCCTAAACATTTCTTCTTAATTACAACTATGCCATCATCATCAATATTTTCAACCACCATTTTTGATCTCTTAAAGCTTTAGAATTGAATTTTCAACCACTTTTTTCTCATTCTAAACAAGCAAATCTTCATTTCCTCTCATTTTCTCTACATTTCCATCTAAAAATCTCTCTTTTCATAATCATAAACTTCATAATTTCGTGTTTTTTCACTTGTGAATCGTCAAAAATGTTTCATTTTGGTCAATATTGGAGTTTGGACGGTTGAAAAGGCTGGAAACGAGCTTCACACTGCAAAAAGGTAACTATTTTCATGGTTTAAGTCATTTCTCAGATCTGTGTCGCGATAGTAGACTGTTTTATATGTCTACGCCCTTATGTAGACATACAATGCAGTCTATTTGTCAACGCACAGGTCAGTTTTGCAATTGACTAAACGGATTTTTTTTTGTAGCGTAGCCTTTCCCGACAGTCTACATCTTAACCTTTGGCAACAAAAACAAAAAAGTACGTAGACCTACAAAGACGACTACGCAAAAGAGGTTAGTTTTGCATTTGAATGAACTTTTGACTTTTCATAAGTAGACTTCAACATAAGTCTACGAAGCGTAGACTTCAACATAAGTCTACGAAGAGGTCAGTTTTGCATTTGACCAAAATTTTGACTGCGTTGAAAAGGTTAGTTTTGTGTTTGACTAAAACTTTTTAAAAATATATATATTTTTTTTAATATGTAGACTTCATATGCAGTCTTCTCTTCCCGAAAAAAAAATGTAGACTACCCGTGAAGTCTATTTTTTTATTTTGGTCAAATGCAAAACTGACTCGTCGGATTTGAGAGTAGACTTCTTTCGAAGTCTACAAATCTGTAGACGTTCATTTCAGTCTACCCCCTAAAAAGTCAAACATAGTCAATTGCAAAACTAACCTCATTCAAAAAAATTAAAACATGTAGACTGTATATTTAGTCTACCTCTGAAAGTCAAATCCTGGAAAATTCTGGTCAATAGCGAAAACTAACCTTTTTGAAGTTGTAGACTGAAATCGAAGTCTGCTTAAATAAAATCACAACTTTTTTTCAACTATAAAAAGTAACCCGTAAAATGGTCAATTGCAAAATCTGACCGTCTACGGATGTAAACTGAAAAGAAAGTCTACAGCGTTGTAGACTGAACATGGAGTCTATTTCGAAATTTACATTAAAAGTTAATTTGTGTACTATGCATTAAATGTTTTCACAATTTTTTCGTTTGAAAGTGTGTAATAGTTAATCCTAATGGGTTTGAGTGATTTTGGATAGAAAAACTGTTGTAATTATGAAAGTATAATACTTTTGATTTTGCTATATTGCTAGGAAACAATTGTAGACATATTAGTAAGTCTACATTAATTGTCACAGTGCAAACAACCAGGTCACATCCAAACTGTCTAAGTTAAACCAGTGTTATCTTACTGCTTTGAATGTTGTCTTATGTATTATCTCTTATGTGTTGAATTGATCAATTGTATTATTGCTTTGGATGGTGTCTTATTGCTTTGGATGTTGTCTTATGTCTTATGTATTTAACTTATCAGCTGTATTGTCGCTTTGGATGTTGTCTTATTTGATGAACTTTTGTTGAAATCGTAGGTCTTAATTTTTCTATTACTTTGAGTTCTAATGTTACTTTCTGTCGTGCAGACCAACATGTTAGTCTTCTTGAACAAAAAGTAGACTTCTTTTTAAGTCTCTTATAAAGAAAGACTAATATGTAAATCTCTGGATTGTATTGGAATTGTAATTTTGGTCGAAAATGAATTAAAATCTCTAAAAGAAGAGTACTATACTGATACAAATGATGATATTTTGATATATAGTCGAGTACCAGACTTCTATAAAAGTCTTATGTAAAAGAAGACTAATACTTCAGTTTGCAGCAAGCAAATTACATAAGTTTGTTACAACCATATGTCTGGTACAAAAGCCTGATACAATTGTCTGTTACTCACAGTTCTTGAGCTCCTCCCTAGAGTATACAACCTCGATAGGAAATCAGGTTTATCCATTTTGTAACATGCACCAAGAAGACACAAACAAAGAATTATATAAGTGCATTCTACACGAGAAGTCTACAATTTAAAATAAAACCTACACGAGAAGTCTATAAATCCAAACATCAGTGTACTACAAATTCAAAACATCAGTTTACATGAGAAGTCTACAAATTCAAAATATTAGTTTACAAAATTCAAAATATCAGTCTACAAATTCAAAATTTCAGTCTACAAATTCGAAACTTCATACTACACTTCAAAATGAAGGAGACTCACCGGAAGCAGAGAAATGGATTAGAGAGGATGCAATGCTCGTTAGAGAAATGGATCTAAGACTGACCGGCTCAGATCTGAATCAAAAGAAACTAAAAGGTTAGTAAACAAAGATGAACTTGTTAGGTTATTAGTTAAACAAGAGATAGAGATGACACAGAGACGTACGTTGGAAAGATGAAGCACAGTCCCTTGCTGGTTAGGACAGAGAGATGAAGTAGAAGCCATGATACTGACCGGAAACAGAGATTTGGACGAGAAGCACTGTTCCTTAGAAGTCGCCGGCTCAGATCTGAAAAGAGAAAAAGGTAAAGGTGGTCACTTTTTATCAACGGAGAGGTAAAAAGAGACATTTAACTTACCAGAGCAATGGAGGAGACAGAGACGAAGCGGATGGGAAACTGCGTGGATCGAGTTCGCTGGAAATCTCGCCGGAAATCGCCTAGAGAGAGATACGGCGAAGATTAGTTTTTTTTACCTGAAAAGCTTGAGAAATCGTATTTATATACTAGGTTAAATTGTGTGTAGACTGAAAAAAAGGTCTACATATATGTAGACTTTATAATATGTCTACGAACCCCTTAACCACAAATCTCAAACCGTAAATGTTTTATTTGATCATCAAATTATATTGGTTAAATTCGGTTAGGTTAAATTGTGTGTAGACTGAAAAAAAGGTCTACATATATGTAGACTTTATAATATGTCTACGAACCCCTTAACCACAAATCTCAAACCGTAAATATTTTATTTGATCATCAAATTATATTGGTTAAATCCGGTTAGGTTAAATTGTGTGTAGACTGA
Source organism: Moricandia moricandioides (assembly GCA_905132885.1). Lineage (NCBI taxonomy): Eukaryota > Viridiplantae > Streptophyta > Magnoliopsida > Brassicales > Brassicaceae > Moricandia > Moricandia moricandioides. Next base: position 34,893 of record CAJHQQ010001208.1, read on the forward strand.
AAAAAAGGTCTACATATATGTAGACTTTATAATATATCTACGAACCCCTTAACCACAAATCTCAAACCGTAAATGTTTTATTTGATCATCAAATTATATTGGTTAAATCCGGTTAGGTTAAATTGTGTGTAGACTGAAAAAAAAATCTACATATATGTAGACTTTATAATATGTCTACGAACCCCTTAACCAAAAATCTCAAACCCTAAATGTTCCTTAAAAGTGTTTAATTATATAAAATTTTAATTTTTTTTACTTCATATTATCCATTATATTAATGATTAGTTAAAAATATTACAACAATTATTTTTATATATTTTTAAAATTAAATTATTAGATAAAATTATGATGTAGACTACATAACAAGTCTACCGAGTGAATAGAATTCGTACGATGTCTACATTTATGTAGACTTCTTTCTGTTACGTGTAGACTAACAAAAGATAGAAACGTAAAATACACTTCTATTTTTTGTTTAGTCATAAGGGTTAAATAATACTTTTATCACCCTTGTAGGTTGGTTTTGCATTTGATTGAAATTGGGTTACACTTTTAGGTTTAGATTGAAATTTTAGGTTGTTTTTAGCAAATCCCCCAATCTTATTTGAAGGTATTTTTTTCAAAATTTCCTCTTTTCATAATAAAGATAACTATTTTGTTAATTCAGAGTGAAAAATATTAAAATAACTTGCTAGATTAAACATACTCAAATCTCAGCAGTTAAACCAAGATTCTTTTTTGGTTTAATTTTTCTTTCGGGTTTGTATTTGGGTAAAACGAAAATCATGTAGGTGAAAAAATAGTGAGGATATAATTTAATTCCATTAGACGAACCGAATGCTGGTAAGAGAACAAATTTCGTTTAATCCAATCTGAGCTCGTGTTCTTGTTTTTTTAAAAAAAGAAAAGAAATGTTTTAAGATAATTAATTTGTTAATGACTGATTAGCGGCATATTTAACATAAAAAAGGAAATATTGAAATCAATTAATTACCCAACGGAGCCTATATATTGGAGAGAGAAAGAGAGGGTGGTCACTTTTGATAGTTTCTTATCTTACAGAAGAAAAACTCTCTCTGTCTCTCCACTCTTGTCTCAATTAGGGTTTCGTGAAAGAAAGAATGGTGAAAGGAGGTACGAAGAGAAAGGCAGAGATGAAGAAGATCAGTAACAAAGGTTCACGTGCTACAACATTCTCGAAACGCAGAGACGGTCTGTACAGCAAAGCGGCTCAGCTTTGTGTTCTGTCCGACGCTCAAATCGCAATCTTGGCGACTCCTTCTTCTTCGAACTCCAACGTTTCTTTTTTCACCTTTGGTCACTCCTCTGTTGAATCTGTGGTCTCTGCTTATCTCTCCGGACAGAGACTTGCTCCTGTTTCATCGTCTGATACCAAAGCGACGAGAGAAGACCTCGGTATATGTATGGCTCGCAAGGATCTAGGGTTAGGGTTTTGGTGGGACGATGAGAAGCTTGTCAATTCCAAGAATCATCAAGAAGTTATGGAAGCCATTGAGTCTATGAAAGTACTCATGAGCCGTCTCAAGGGATTGGAGGATCAAACCCTAACAACAACGGTGGAGGAAGAGGACAAGGACAAGGTTGAATTAGATGAATGGAGCGAGATGGAACTTACTCAACTCCTCCAAGATTGTGATGATCTACCTCCACCACCACCTCCACCTGTTGTTATCAACACTGACAAACAAGAAGAAGAAGAAGATCAGAATCTACCTGAGAAAACCTGCAACAACTCTGTTTCATTACCTACTTCAGCAGAAAGAAGAAGCTTGGAACAAGCTACGATGGATCTTGATTTTGATTCTTTTTTTGAAGGTTTGGGATCCTATGATGTTGATGATCTCTTCTGGTCTGATGACTTATTGTTCCTCTGAGTACCTTTGGTTTGTGTCTCATTGTCTTAATGAACTAATAATGTAATTAATTGTTTGTTCAAGTAAAAATTTGAGTTTTGTGTACTTCTTCTTGTTATCTTTTTGCTAATTTGTTATACATAAATTCTTTGCAAACGTTTTGTTCTGGTAAAGATCTTGGCTTCACACTGAGCTTCCTAATGTACTATACAAAACTGAATGTTGCGTGCAGATGGTGAATCCTCTACCATTTGTCAACAGGGTACAATTACAAAAGTCACTCAGAGGAAGCCAAGAAGAGAAAGATGAGAACAACAACGACAATGTGAGGATTGAGTTTTATAAACGAGCAAGAGTGCCTGGGAAGAAGCAGAGGAATACAAACATCAGGCAAGGTCTGTTTGTACTCTTATCACTTATGGCCTTAATAGTAGCTTGTTCCGAGTAACAGCCTTTGAAACGTGTTGTTTCTTTCTTCCTGGAACTCTGTTTTCTTAGGTATAATAAGCGTGAGTGTGTGATCAGAAACCAGGCTTGGGAAAGTCAGGAGAAAGCCAAACTCTAAGCAGAGATGCAACGTATTGAGGTACATGTATGTCTTCAGGTTACATGATATGTTGTGGTTGTTTTTTGTCTTTTGAGTTTACCAGGATTGAATTCTCAAAATCTCTTTTTGTATATAATATACTATATAAATAGAATGATTTTTTTTTGTCATGTGTGTTTCATAGGTTCAAAAGAGAATAGCAAAGATTGTGACTCACTTTAGGTCTTTGCCTATTGCCTTAAGGAACAAATCAACCAGAACCTATACAACCCGAACATCAATTGTGCTAGTGGCTTTGAATTATATGGGATTTAACTCATGTGTTTTCGGAAAGTCCATATTGTATATTAGTTTTTTTTTCTGGCATATTTGTGAAAGGTGTTGCAGATTAAATGATCCATGTGAATATTGCAAAATCTGTTTTTTTTTTAAGTAATCAATATAGATTGAAATATATAATGTTTTTTTTTTGAAAAATATAGAACATAACTTCTCGGTTTTGACGGAAAAACGTAATTTCTCGGTTTTGTCAAAAAAACATGTTTTGGCAGGAAAATGTAATTTCTAGCTTTAAAGAAAAAAACTGTAAATTTTTAATAATTAAAAATAATTATAAATACTATTGGGTGTCTATGGGCATGCCGATATGGACATAGTCTATATTGGTTTGACACCTCTACATGAGACCAGTAGATTTTTATTTATTTCATGAGACCATTAGATGATTGATTTTGTCTTTGGACTTAACCAGTATTGAATTCTCAAAATCCCCTTTTGTATATAATATCCAACTATTATAAATAGAATGAGTCTTGTCATGTGTGTTTCATAGGTTCAAAAGAGAATAGCAAAGATGGTGACTCATAGGTCTTTGCCTATTGCCTTAAGGAACAAATCAACCAGAACTTATACAACCCGAACATCAATTGTGCTAGTGGCCTTGAATTATATGGGATTTAACTCATGTGTCTTCGGAAAGTCCATATTGTATTAGTTTTCTTTTGGCATATTTGTGAAAGGTGTTACAGATTAAATGATCCATGTGAAGATTGTAAAATGTGTTTTTAAGTAAACAATAGATCGAAATATATAATATTTTTTTTTAAAAAAAAATAGAGAACATAATTCAAAAAGTCTAGTTCCCCTTATTTGTAACTTGCTTCTTTTTGTTGGTTAATAAAATGTTGAAATTTTTTTAAAGAAAAAAATTTTGTTTATTAAAAAGGGTAAGAAAACAGTAAAAAGGAAATCTTTAAATGTCGGCAAAGAAAACATTCTTAATCCATCATATTATAAATACTATAACCCAACTCTAAATCCGAACAACAACAAAAAAAATAACAGATAAAAAATTAGGTCAACATCGTATTCTTCCACGTTGATAGTCATCATGATAACCGATTTCGACCACGAAACTGTTAACGATCCACGACCAGAAGACATTGGCATGATCACAGTCACTGCCACAATCTTTGACGACGATGATGAGTTTGACATGCCATTCACGACAAGACCACTTTCCATACAAGACTTCTTTGGTGGTGGTGGTGAGAACGAAGACTCTGAGTGCCAAATCATACAAGAACTGAAGTATTTCCTAGAGGAAGCAGATGTCGACGAAGACGTTATCAGTGATGCCATGTTGAAACTAGTTGTCTACATTGATGCTGTTACTTGTTCCACAAGTAGTACTGACTATTCTCTTGGATGTTATCTGGCGGTTCGGTTAGATCTTTTTCCAGATTCTCATCAGTCTCAAATTGAAGATGAGACCAGTAATAACACCCGGTTCAGACCCGCAAGCAAGGTCGTGGTCAAAACCCTATTAAGGAAAGTATACAAGAAGAAGATCGAAAAGGAAAACAGTAACAAGAAGATAAGCTTGGAAGAGTGCATGATTTGCTTGGAAGAGTTTAAGAATGGAGGAAGAGTTGTGGCGTTAACTTGTGGACATGAGTTTGACGAGGAGTGCATCGTGAAGTGGCTTGAGACCAGTCATGTTTGTCCATTGTGTCGTTACCAACTGCCATGTGAAGATCAGATTAACTAACTTCTCCATCGGTTGCACTTGCACACAAATTGACTTAGGAGAGTTACTTGTTGTAATGAAGCTCTGCTTAGTATTCTTTTTTTATTCAATCCATTTGTATTGTTACTTGGAAGTATGCTGTTTATAACTATCACAATAACATCTGTTGTTGTCTAGAAAACTTCGACAACATCTATAAATAAACTTTTCTTTTATTATCATATTGATATCATTGATACAAAATATATGGTTAATAGACAACATCTCTGTCTGTGAATCTGAGGGAACCTTAGGAAAGCATTGTAAAAAAAGTTGTATGAGGCACTTCATGGAACAAAAAAATAATTGATGCAAAAAAAACTGTGACAGTATCTATTAACTGCAGATATACATACTTGCATAAACCTTTTATCTGCAACAATGGATAAATTGGTAGACAGTGGTACCATTGAGAAAGTGAACAAAATATACTTGGGAATAGCCGTCGCATACTATTAACAATGAAGAAGAAATTCGAACAAGATCAACATGTAGATTAGCAACCGGGCATCGTGGTCTGGTGGTAAAGGAACCTCGGCTGAGGTGTCCGCCATCATGAGTTCGAGTCCTGGCCACTGCGGAATTCACATGCGGGCTGCAGCGTTCCAGGGAATAAACCCTGGATTATCAAAAAAAAAAAAAAAAAAAAACATGTAGATTAACAATCTCACCTACATCAAAACATTAAAAAGATCATAGCAATCTAGCTTTAGAAAAGAGGATCTAATTAACTCACACTCCCTTTAATAGTTAAGTTCCTCTATAACTAATCCAACGAAACACCAAATGGGTTTGGGTTCCTCTATAACTTTCACACACTTACTACCTGTTATATTTTGTTATTGTAAGAACACCCACTTAAAACACACCATGCGGTTTGTCTTATTTCAGAGAGAACTTCTTGCCGTCTTAATCATTTCGCGGTTGAAGTAACAAACACAAAACCTGGTGGAACCAGCTCAGTTCGGTGATTCAATGACGACGACGACGGTGACCGTCAAGCTTTCTCGATCAAATCGAATCTATCGCTATTCAGTAAGTCTCGAGAATCTCTTCCTTGTGATTACAGAAATGAAATTTTGAAATCTTCTCAGGAAGCAGTGGAAGGAAAGATCGTGATAAAATCACCCAATTCGATTTCTCACCAAGCTATAAGTTTATCCGTCAACGGATCAGTCAATCTGCAGGTTCCAGATTCTCGATCGAGCCTTGGATTGTTTTCATCCTCCTCTGACTGTTTCTTCTCAGGTTCGTGGAGGATCAGCTGGAGTTATAGAGTCTTTCTATGGCGTCATCAAACCCATTCAGATAGTGTAAGCAGTTTCTCAGATCTTACAGTCAGATCAACTTGTTTTGGAACTAACTGCTTCTGTTTCTTGAACCTTGTCATAGAAAGAAGACGATGGAAGTCAGATCTTCTGGGAGAATCCCTCCTGGAACTACAGAGGTACCATTTGAGAAAGTTTGTTTTCAATCATTTGATAAGCTCCATGTATTGAAACTTGGGCTGTGTTGTTGTTACTGTTGGTAGATACCATTCTCTGTGAATCTGAGGGAGTCTGTGGAAAAGTTTTATGAGACATTTCATGGAACTAATATTAACATCCAAGTCAGTATCTTTATCACTGTTTTGAAAAGGATTTTCATCTGAGAATTGGTATATTGATGCAAAAATCTGTGACAGTATCTATTAACTGCAGATATACCGCGAGGATACTTGCATAAACCTTTATCTGCAACAATGGAGTTTATAATCGAGAGTGGTAGAGGTACTTTGACTTCATTCATGTTATGAGAACAAACTTGGATTGTTTTGTAATGTTTTATGTGTGTTTGGGGTTGAAGGTGATCTTCCTGAGAGGCCACTTCCTCCAGAAATGGTTATCTTCTACATCACTCAAGACACTCAGAGACATCCTTTACTTCCCGAGATTAAGACAGGTTTGTCTTCTGATTTGGAGATAAGGCATTTCTGTGATCTGTTTGTGAGAGAACTAATAGGGTTATTGATCTCATTACAAGGTGGTTTCCGAGTTACCGGAAAATTAGCCACTCAGTGCTCTTTGCAGGATCCACTTAGTGGTGAGTTAACAGTGGAGGCATCTTCAGTGCCTATTACTTCTATCGACATTCATCTACTCCGTGTTGAGTCAATAATTGTGGGGGAGAGAATTGTTACTGAGACCTCTTTGATTCAGTCTACACAGGTTTAACTATGACCATTTTAGTTTGTTTATGTAACATCGAAAATGCTTTCTGAGAGACTAAGACAGTTTCCTCTGTGTCACATGTTCAGATTGCAGATGGAGATGTCTGCCGTAATATCACTCTACCAATCTATGTTATACTTCCTCGGCTTCTGGTGTGTCCATCCGTTTTCGCAGGGTAAGTTTCTTTGCTGCTTTCTAATACCTCAACTGATGGATAATCATTGATTGTGATTCAAAATGTCTCTGTGGAACAGTCCCTTCTCAGTGGAGTTCAAGGTATGCATCACTATTAGTTTCAAATCGAAGCTAGCCAAAGCACAACCCAAATCTGATCCTACGGCTCCAAGACTATGGGTGAGTATGATTCCAGCTTTCTATGCGATGTTTTTATTCGCTTATGATTTTGATCTTACAGGTAAACAATTCATGCGACTTTCTTTTTTCAGATGGCATTGGAGAGATTACCGCTAGAACTTGTCCGGACAAAGCGAGATCAGTTCAGCTGCTGCTAACATATATCATTGGTCTTGTTGTGTTTGTGGTTCCAAAAAGTGTATCCACTTGGAATCGGAGTCTGCGTGGAAATACCATTTGTTTCGATTTTATTCCCCAGCCCAATGTTACTCCTTTCAAATTCCAAATCGAATCGAGAAATGATTTTTAACCTTTATACAAAACTGAATTGTGTTTCCAAAACACACAAGGGACTAGAGATGTTTTTAACGCTTAAACAAATTGAATCAAAATGAATATGAACGAACATACGTGAGTCCTATATACATAGCTACACAGAGGAAGTGACCTGTAAAACTAAACAAAAAAAAAGAAAAAGTAGACTTATCTTCTGTATCTTACAGACAACGGCCACTGTGGCGAATGAGGGTGAAGAGCTGTGAGCAAAGTCACAAACTTGAGTGCATTCTCAGCGCTGCACCACTTAAGCTTCCATACAACTAAACCCACTCTTCTGGTCTCTTTGATCTTCAGTGACACGACCCTGCCTTGCGAATCAACGATCTAGAAAAAAGAATATTCAAGTTTGTACATGAAAAATGAAGTGTGAGCAAAAGTTGAAGAAGAATGAAGAAACTTATTACCATCTCAGATATATCAGAAATGGAGCAGCACGAGTCAAGCGAGAAATACGGAGCAGAAGAAGAATATGCAGTTTGAGAACTAAGTTGCGCCAAGTCTTCATTGCATATAAAGAGATGCCCACCAGCCACAAATAGCGACCGCCAACGCCACGACGCTTCTGTTCATCAAATTAAACTAAAAACTTTAGTTTCCAATCAGTCATAGCATGTATTGTAAGGTTTTGGACACTGAGAACATAGATGACTGTAGTTACGAGTCTCTGCTGTTTCATGGTCCACGATGCAGAGTGCACTTTGTTAAAGACATGCAAGTGAAACAAGGGACCCAAAATATTTTCTATGGTAATGTGATCAGTGCCCTATGTAATAAAACCAGAGCAATCAGAAAGAAGGGACATGACTTGTTGAGCATAAGTACCTGATTTGGCCTAACCACAAGTTTGCAAAAATTATCAATAGAAGATACACTATAAAGTTTTGTTTCACTTGTGGTTTAAGGGGAGATGTAAATTAGTGAACCATTTTTTTATCAATCTAGGATATCATCATTAGATAGTTAGATACACAAGAGAAACATACCTCCAAGGGTGCTGCTCTGAAACTGGAGAATATTGTACTGGAATATACTCAGCTTCCATCCTCCACAGATTTCTTTCTCAAACAAGTCCACCTGAATATTCTCTAGACTGCCACTAACATAGAAGAAAAAAAGTTATGACAGTAAAAACTTACAGAGCCGGCTCTAGACTGAAAGTTAAGAAGCTTACCTTTGCAGATAACATTTAGAATTTGTAGCCTGAGAATCAAAAACTTTTATGATATTGAGTAATTCTGTTGTCCTCTCAATGCATTTTGTAACAAAAATGTATTCTGCATCCTCTAAAAAGCGTAGCCTACGCAGAAAGAACGAGAAAGATTCAGGACATGGACATAAACCAAATCTACAAAGCCCGAAAAAAAGACAAACCTCACAAGCTGAAGTCCTAGACCAACTGAAACATCTTGTAAGTCGTTGATTTCATGGGAACAGAGTACACTTAAGGTGCTCCCTGCAGAGACCCATGGCCGTTAAGAACTCAGCATCGGCAAAACTTATGACATGATAGGCAGAGGAAGACAGCTGATAAGTCTAACCTTGATGATTCGTAGACAGACCCAAGAGTAGTACGTACAGCTTGTTTAGGTTGCTCAGCAGCAACACTACTTCCCTGTATTTCAAAATACTATCAGAAGGGAAGATAATAAATAGCTTCCTGGTACGATGATGCTTCTCAACTAGCTATGCAGTTAAATAAGAAAACCAAAATTCAAGTATGATTTTTCACACAGCCACTTTAAAGAAACCCAAGCATCTGAATCTCATGCTGTCAATTCGGTTGACTATAAGTAAAACCTAGTCATAATAGAAACGAATGACCTCACAATTCCATTAGCAAGTCAGGAATCAAAAACCAAAACCTATGTATAAACCTATTGAAAGGGACTTTCATTACTACCATTTACCCCCATAAACTATAACCACGAAAGTGTTACAAAAACTCACTGTTGCTTGGACGTAGAACCTTTCTGTAGTATAAAATCACAACTCATGTAACTCCTACAAGTTTCTTGAGAGCTGAAATCTGTCAGTTTTTCTGAAAAATATTTCTCTGCTAAATCGCCTTTTCCTTCATGTGTTCTCTCAGTCCCCAAAGATCTAATATTGCAATTACTACTACTACTACAAATAGTTGACCGAGAACATTCTTGCAAATGATCAGAACAAGAAAAACAAACATCTGCGTCACTACTGACAGATGCCACCGCATTAGTAATGCAACTTTCCTCTTTCTGAAAGGAAACATATCTTTTTATAGGTTTCCTTATGATTTTCCTTGTCTCATCAAAATTGCAAATACTTTCACCATTATGCAATTCAGAAAGACAACTAGTGGTATTCTCCTTCATCGATCCATCACTCCACAAAGTTTCTATTATGCTACCCTTCTCCGGTTGAGAATCAAGAGAGCTTGTTACTTTTGGTTCACACCCTGGAATCCCCTCACGTAGTCTATTCACATGAAGAAGATCTATCAACCGACTGTTTTCATGATTCGAATACTCAGACTCAGAGTCATAGTTATCATCTTCACTGCAGCTGCTTGTGCTATCAGCTGATGCGACTGAGTAAGAATCTGCAGACAGCTGTAAGATTTCTTCCACCAAGTTCTGACGTCGATATAAGACATCTTTCTGATAATAAGGGGGTGACCCAGGATATGTTGATGATGAAAATAATCCCATCATTTCCTGGCCTATTTCTAATGTTGACGCATTTCCATTTTCAGCTAGATTCTCCCCTGCAGGTGCTCTAGAAAACAGGTTGTTTGGTTCAACCGACACAAAGTCCTGATTTTGGTCTGCAGCTTGATGGCCTAACGAAGAGATGTCACTAGTCATAGTTTGTGTCTCATTACCATCAACATACTTCATATCATCCGTACCGGTTTTGTGATCCACAGATGAACCACTGCATTTCATTTTTTTCCCATGGCCCTTATCTCTTGAAGCACGTAACGACCTGGACGAATATCTTCGTGTACCACTATGCTGCCTTGGGATTTCTCTAGTATTGATGTCCAATTTGTCTTTGCTGACATCTGCAAAATCCTCTGATGAATGATCCATCCATTCCTTGAACTCTCGTAACCACAGAACAGAACGTTCTTTCTTCAGGTTTTCAACTTTCTTTATAAGACCGAATATATCAGCATCTTGATCACACTTTAAATTCTCTTTCTTCTGGTGATCACATGAAACAGTCTCTTGGTCAGAATTCACGCAGGCGCTCTCTTCCTCGCAATCAATAGAAGCGAGACGACAGATCATTTTCTGCTGAAGGTTAAAACAGAACAATAAGCTTACAGTAGTTATTTATCAAACAATTTAAACCAAGATGCTGAAAAGCACAAATAGAGAAGCTGAATGCCACATGTGCATGGCTCACAAGGTTCACCAGAAAGTCACACCACAATGTCCAACTAACCGGCTTGTGTTTTGTTTCTTTTTACATTTTCTGAACTCACTATCACGAAAAGGGTCATATGCATGTGTGTGTGTATATTGTAAACGGACTAGTGGCTTCTTACCTTTTTTCTATTACAGGTTCCTTCTTCGTTACCTTCCTCTCTAGCTGGATAATAGAATCCATAGCTGGCGGGCTCACTATGTCTATGAGCTACAATGATTTGCCTCTTCCAAAATTCTCTAGTTCCTATCTGTTTACCATCCAGTTTCAGCTGTAATGCCGTAAAACACAAGATGCATTACAAATCAAACACCAGCAGACAGTGCAGTTTCTGATATCGAAAAAGTATATCAAAAACTTACGGCATCTGGAAAAGCAATGTAGCTGAAGACATGTGCCCTGTACCATCGAGCACAGCAAACTGGATTTCCTTCCAGCCACAATTCTTTCAGTACTGAAAGACTCAAAAGCAACTCCAATTCTGAAAAATTGGAAATAATATTGTAGGAAACATCAAGACCTTCGAGTGACTTCAGATTTTCAATCCCACGCAACGTAGTTAGAGCATTGTTCCTCAAAACAAGTTTTACAAGATGACAGGATACCTGCATTGTCCAAAAACACCAGTCATGGGTCCCAAGGGTGAATATTTTGCTTCAAAACCAAAAAACATCATACTGATACAACTACCGAAACAAGATAAGACGGTTCAAATGATAAGAAGACAAAGTTGAAGGATAAAAAAGCGAATACTACAACATTCCTTCTCATCTAACAAATGTAGATGTTCTATACCCTTGGATCAAACGAAACCAATGCATGGATATGCTGAAGCCTGAAGTTTTCCCACCTGACTCAAGTGAGAGACTGTTCTAAGATGATTAAAACCGAGATCAAGGTACTTCAACTTGGTGCATCTCCTAAGATTATCCACTTTGGCAAACTTGTTTCTACTCAGATCAAGCCACTCAGCAGCTGGAAGAAGCTGCAAGGACTCATCCATGAGCACAAGACGGTTACAAGCACACGAAACGACCTTCAACTTATTCCACTCTTGCGAATTCGTTATCTCAGCAATTCTACTGGCGAAAACATGCCGCAACGCATCCTATATAGCAACACATTACTCAAACGATTCATAGATATAATCCATTCACAAACTATGCTAATGGTGTTCCATCTCACTAACAGTTGAATTATGGCAAATGATCTTTTCCAAGGTGTGGCGGAGCTGAAGCAAGCCCTTAGCCGGAGAAGTTGACAAATCACAGCCACGAAGTTCCAAAACCTTAAGCCTACCAAATGGAATAAGAGACAACGGCGTTGGATCACGAGCCGGCGAAGGAAGCGTGGAAACGACCTTAACCGAAGTGAGGATTCGGAGTATACGACGGAGCTGCTCAAGCGCGCGGTAGTCTCCGAGATCGGAGACGTAAGCGCGTAGGTAATCAACAGGAGCGCCGGAGAGCATGCGCTCGAGTTCACGGAGAGACTCGAGGCGGAGATGAACATAGTGAAGACCAGCTGGATTAAGCTTGAGAACGATGGTTTCCTCGAGAAGAGACTCGGTTTCTTCTTCTAGAAACTTCTGTAGCTTCTCAACGTAGCGATCTCCCGTCACAATCGCCATTGAGATCGAATTACATACACTGACGGCGACTCGTTAAGAAAGAGTAAGCGAGGTTAGAGAGAGAGAGAGAGAGAGAGAGAGAGAGAGGGAGGGAGGTTTTGGAGGTATAAAGATAGAAACCGCCATGGCTGTTGAGAGAGGGGGAAGACGAATGATTGGAGGAAGAAAGAAAGAAAAATATAAAAAGGGTAGAATAGGAAATTTGATAATAATTAAAGGGTATTTTTGTCTTTTCGTAATATGTGCTAGATTTCAAGAAACACCTGGCAGACATGCCTTTCAAGAATCAACCTGGTGTCCTGTCTGCCTTTCAAGAATCAACCTGGTGTCCTTCCCAATTTTCCCATAGGTGGTGTGGTTTTACGTGTAATTTTAATTCAATTTCCAGGTTGGTCGACACCATTTTAAAATTTTTAATGTTGTAGAAAAGTCCAGTAAATTAATAACACCATCAATAGAAGAAAAAAAGTTAAAAAACTCTACATAGGTTAGTAAATAACACATTTTCCTGTCTTTTTATTCAGGAAGTTGGGTTATATAAAAGGTTCTTAACAAAAACAAAATTAGGTGCTTGCCCATAAATTCACAGATGTAAATAATTTTTAAAATTCAATATAATATAATATTTTCTATATTTATAATATATTTTTTTTGTTTTCAAATGAAGGTTAATTTTATTTGTTATATATATATATTCTAAATAGATAAATTTATAATTTGTTTTATTTTATTATTTTCTAACTTTAAAAAATATAAAACGTTTTGTAGTTGTTTATTAGATATTTTATCAACAACTATAGTAAAAAATAATTAATGTAACTCCAAATATCATTTCAGAATAACTACCTTATTCAATTTCAATTTCTATATTTCATTCAATTAATACTACATTACATTTATAAATTTAATATTTTTTTTCTAAAAATAGCATATTCACTATTGAACATATAATATTTTCTAAAGATGATATGTACATGATAATAATTGTTGAAGTTACAAAATAGTTGCATCGGCTAATATGGCTTAAATTAATTCACCATGTAAAATTTTTGCCATCAGACATGCAAAAATTTGCTATAAATAACTAAGAATTCAGGGTTGTAGAAATTTTAAAAACATTATGAATAATTTTCAATTAAATAATTTGGATAAATGAAAATAGTTAAACACACCACACATATATATATATATATATATAACTGATATAGTTTATAAGTAAAGTCTAAAAATTTATTCATAGTTTCCTGATATCATTCATCTATAAAATACACAAATAACAAAAAATGTTAGTTACATATATATATATATATATATATATATATATATATATATATATATATATATATATATATATATATATATATATGTATAATTTAGCATATTATTATCTATAGAATAAATAAGTTCTAAAATTACTAACTGCATATTATTATCTATAGAATACAAGTAATTCTGTGGTTAGCTATAACGGTTGAAAAAAATGATCGATATTCTAAGAAGGGTAAAAAATAATTTTTGGAACGCACAACATATATCAGTTGGTTGATGCAAAACAAAGATGTAATATTTGAATTAAAACATTTTATTTGATTCGAGCTTGTATTGGACATTAAATTTCTCTTTAGGATTGATTAATATATATTAAAAAAATTACAACATGGTTAAAAATAAAATAAATTATATTACAGAGTTGTCGGTGCCATATTAGTCATGTCACATTTACTTGATATGCAATTGTAACACATTTATATAAATTTTGTTTTGAAGATCTTTATCATAAGTATAAAGAATCATGAAGAATCCATCAACCAATTCTTTTTTGTTTGAAAATTAAAAGTTAAACTAACATTTCACTAGAAAATATTTTGACAGTAAGGCATAATCACAATAGAATAATATAAATAGTTACAAAAATTGATAGTAAATAATTATAAAATTTCTTCATAATCATTTTATAACTAAATACTCAATTAATGATATTTAATTAATTATTTATTATATAAATGAAAATTATAAAATTTTACTTTGAAAAAATAATATTTTTATATTTTTAGTGTGAACTATTTATTATTTATAATTTTATTTATTAATGTTATAGTTATTAAAATTTATTTTTCAATATTTAAAATTCAATATTTTAGAAAATTGTTAATTTATATTTGTGTAAAAAATATTAAATCTAAAACTCAACTATAAGTGTTGACTAACAATTGGATTAAAATGGTATGAATAATATAAATATCTAACAATACTAAAAGTACAATAAGAAGAGTGGAGAGGCTGTCCACATCAGCACAAAAAATCAGCCAATCTGAATTTTTAAAATTGCCATGTCATCTTGCTTTTATGGGTTCTGGCCGATCTTTTTTGTGTATCATCTGGGCCCATCCCTGATTTTGTTTTGGCTCATCCTGATTTTTGTTTTTGGGCCAAAACAAAAATCATTGTGCATCATCTTGACCCATCCCTCATTTTGTTTTGGCCCATCCTGATTTTTTTCTTGGCCCAGATACGAAAACTCTAACCTTGTTGCTTTACCAAGCGATATGAGTTCTCAGTTTCTTCTTCTTTCCACCTCTCATGCATCTTCTGCGCTTCTTCTTCTTCTGCGTTTCTTTTAGCATTAAACAACAACTAATGATTCCTTTCGTCTCCCACCATTTTTTATTCTTTATATATTGTCCTTTTTTACATTGCTAAAAACCAAAACCCGAGAAAATACAGTGATTAATCTCAAGCCATGGCGATGAAACCAAACGGCAAGCCTCATGTCTTCTCCGCTAGTTTCCAGGAAGTTATGTTCTTCAAAGATATCTCACTGGGACCCCATGAAGCCGAGTTACGATTTCGTCTGATCCATTTCTAGGACTAGGAGGCTCGAAATCCAACTACGAAGACCCTTATTAGTCTCGAAATGCTCCTCATCGACGAACATGTTTGTTAATTCTCCAAAATATAGTTCACTCAGTTCTCCAATATGTTTATACCATTTTTAATATATTTACAAACGAATATACTTTTAAATAGATCTACTAAAATTTCTATAGGCAGTTAACAACTATGAAAACATTTATAAATGTTAAATTTTTATGTAAGACTATGAACATAAAATTATTATTTATTTTATCTTAAATGTGCACCAAAATATATTTTTGCAAAATTAAAATATTATATATTTTCATGTATTATATAATCATATCTATTTCATTACTACCAAATATATATAGTTAATAACATCAGGTAGAACAAGAGATTTAATACTTTAGATTTTTATATTATATATCTCTGAAATAAAATATTACTTAGAATTAATTAAAATTAATTATAGTTATTTTTGTTGTCTATTATCTAAAAATTAAGCTACTTAATATAAACTGAAGTCCATTAAATATTATTGTGATATTAAATTTCAAATATAAATATAATATTATCTAATATACATTTTAAAAAGATAATAAGATTCATGCATATACAAAAATGTACACAATAAATATAAAAATTATACATTTGTGGGTATTTTTAAAAATAAAAATAAAAATAAAATTTTTGAGATATTTAAAAGGCATACTAAAACTAATTACAATACTATACTATAGTTTTTTGTACCACAAATCCTTATAATATTTAAAATGTGAAATTCATATTTTATAAACGATACCAATAATGAAAAAAAATGATACCAATATATTTATAACACAACTTATACTTTTTATAAAACAAGTGAATAGATATATAAATAAAATTATCATAAAACAACATTAAAATGACATAATATTTTAAATATATGTTAACAAGAAAAAAAATCTGTAAATTATTTATGTATAATAATTAAATCATCATATAATTTATATTAAATCATCAATATATATATATATATCTAACTTATATTGTAAGTCAAAAAACCACTTAATGACAAGCTATTTTAAACATAACTAGATCATTTATATTCCAATTCTTGCATTAAAGTAATTTTTCAAACAAACATCTTCCAACTTGCTTATTGATCTAAAATTAAGGTGCATGTGTGAAACATGTTTTATGTTTTTTGAAAAAGATCTTACATCATGTATTTGATATCACAATATAAGTTATTCCATTTAAAGTCTATCTAATTCAATTTTAGTTAAATATTTGAGTCAGATTGAGTTATTGTTTCTATGTAAAGTTTTTAATTAAATTTAAATTAAATATTTTAGTCATAAATTAAGTTTTTTCAGTAAAAGTCTATTTAATTCAATATTTAAGTAACAAATTCAGCTATTTATGCTTAAAATCAATTATTTTCACTTGAAATTAAATATTTGAGTCAAGAATTAAGTTATTCACATTAATCTATTTTAAGTAAAATAAAATTAAATATATTATTCAAAAATTAAGTTATTTATATTTTCAGTTTATTTAGTTAAATATTTGAGTCGTAAAGTAATATACTAACATTTAAAATTCATTTCATTAAGTTGAAATTAAATATTTGAATCAAAAATTTAGAAGTTATTTCTATTAATCAAATATTGGAGGGATTTGCAAAATATAATCTAAAAATTTATCTGAAATGCAAAAGTAAACCTAATATTCAATTGAGTGCACACCCTAACTAACATACACCTAAAAAGTTAGCAAAAAAATATTATTTACTTTTTATGCCAAACAAAAAAACAGGTAATTATTTCATGATTCTACCATTCATAAATCTAGATTTAACATAAAAAGTCTTCAAAGTGTAGACTTCTTAAAAAGTGTACAAGTTGTAGACTTTTTAAAAATTCTACATAGTAGACTTATTCCAAATTTTAGGTCGTAATTTGACCTAATAATTTTATTTTAAAAATATATACAACCGAACAATCTTAACGAATATATATTGGTTTAACCATAGTTTGGTAACAAAAAGTACATTTTATGTATTTTCAGAGTTAGATTTTACTTTTAGATTTTTTTTTTATTAACTTCTACTTTTTTATAAATTTTAGTAATTTATATTTACAATATTTTCATATTTGATGATTTTTTTGAAACACTTCTTTCATTAATAAATTCAAACATTCGGACTACAATAGAAGGGGGAGTGAAAGAAATCCACAAACATAAACATTACAGCATAAGAGAACTCTAGGACTCTAAAGATAGAGATAGAGAGATAGAAAATTCTACTCGAATGCGTCGAACCAAGAATCCTGACACTGCCGGAAACTTGAGATTTAGTCACTTTAAGATGTGACGTTAGCATCCAGTCCGTACCTCGGAATATCGTCGAAATGAAATCTGTTGCATCTTCAGATCCCGAACGGACCGCTACACAAGCTAGCAAAACGGTTATAGATATAGATGAACACTTCCATTTTAACGTTTGGAAGGAAAACACTCCTTAAAAAGGAGGTGGTGGATGAAACGGCCCGCTTCTCCAAAGAGAAGGATGATAGTGATGATGAAGATGAGCCCGGTGAATCCACTGGTAAACGAATACAAAGGAAACTCTTCGCAAAAGAGAGGTAAAACAATTTATGTATAATTGCTTCGGTAAAGATCCCGGTGAATCCACTAGTGACCTTTAGGCAATTAGTCAAGGAGACTAATAACCCCCATAACACTATGGGCTGTGAAGATATTAGACTGGACAAATGATAATTGACATCCACTAGGCTCATCAAGCCCATTCTCAAAGTATTGAGGCCCAGTCCAAAAGAAGGAGAGACCTGAGAACATCGGGAAAGTGCGAGTATGGTCAAGGAAGTGCGGCGACGGCTGAGCAGTCGGGACAGGTCTGGTGAGGGGAGGTTCAAAGCTTGAGAACTCCGACCAACTGATGGCTGATGAGGTGCATCAGAGATAGGTAGATAAAGATCTTCTTACTCCGGTGAGGAAAGTAGATCTTCCGCGAACGAAAGGTGAGTGCAGGCGGCGGAGTTGGTGGCAGATCTGGCTGGTGAGGCGCAGCTCCGAATGAAAGAAAAGCGTCGGGAGAGAGAACAAAGTAGCAGCAAGGCGAAATTGGTGAACTGTGGTGACTGTGACCGGCGAGAAACTCGTCGGGTTGGGGAACCCCCCATAAAAGGTCAGATCCAGTGAGATTAAATCTGTAGAGCGACATACAAGGACCTCGATCCACTGCAACAAGTTTCCTTCGAGGAGAAACTTTGACGTGAGCCGAGAGACTGAAAGGATTCGAGACGCTACTGTTGACAGAAACTACGGAGTGGTGGGGAGACCGCCAGAAAGGCGCGGGTCTGGTGACACAGACACCGAAACAGAAACACTGGGCTCTTCTTCTCACCGCAAGAGATGGACTCGGAGGAGATCCATAGCCGAGAGAGCCACAGAGGAGGAAAAACTGAAACAAACGACCGCGGAGCGAGCGGAAGATGGCCAGGAGTGAGTGGATGAGCAGAGATCCCGATGCCGGAGGCCGGAGGCCTCACCAGCGTCGAGAGAGCTTAAGATCGACGTCGTCTAGATATTCGGACAAGAGAGCGTTTAAAAAGGTATCTTTTATTGATTTTTCTTATTTGATGATTAATTAAGAGTTTTTGGCTATCAAGTGGACATTTAGGTTTGGAGTTTGTCGCTTAAGGTTTAGTAGACTTTAAATCAAATCTGTTTGATTTTAAGATATAATAGACTTCTTTTATAGTCCACAAATATTGAAGATTACAAAATTTTAAAATTAAATTAGTTTTGCAATAAAAAATTCTGCAATCATATATTAAAATTATCAAAACAATAATTTTTTTTTGTTAAATCATATATTAAAATTATTAGCAGAATAAAATAAATAACAATACAGAAATTACCATAGTAGATTTCTAAGAAAGTATAAATTCTACTCTATAATTTTAATTTTAGTAGATTTCAAAAACAGTCTATTGTGCCGTAAATTTATCAAGTTACAATTTTTTTTCATATATAAAAGAAATTTACACATTTTCTCTATAAAATGGCTGCAAATTTTTTTAAATTCTCCAATTTCTTTCTAAAACTCTCTTTGTTCTCTATGAAACTCTCTCATTTCTCTCTAACCTCTTTGAATTTGAAAAAAAAAAATTGATTTCTTATATCTTTTCATGTATTTCTCACAAAATTATTTTATTTTTATAGGTATCATCCTTCATGGTTTTCATCTTCTCCTCTAAAATCTATGTGTTTATTTTGTTACTATTTTATCTTATAAATTCTGTTTATGAAGTTTTTCAGACTTGAAGCTATTTTTACGTTTCCAGTTGTATAGATTTTTAAGATAAAAAATCATTCAATATAGTAGATTTCTAGTCAAGGTTAACTACTCCATAATTTGAAGTTTACTATACTTCAAAAGAATTCTATTGTACCATATATTTTAACCTTATTACAATTTTTGTCTTTCTTTATAAAGTAAATTTATACCCTCTTTATAATATGGCTCCACAAGTATTTTAAATTCTCTCCCTTTTCTCTAAACTCTCCCTCTTCTCTTTAAAACTCTTTCTTTTCTCTCTAACCTCTTTGAATTTGAAAAAAAACATTAGTTTAATTTCTTTAAAAATATTTCATGTCTTCCTCATAATATTATCTTATTTTTGTAAGTATCAACATTCATAGTTTTCACTTCCGCCTATAGAAATGTAAGATTTAGATCTATAGATTTAAGACATGCATTTTTAAATTTATATTCAAATAAAGTTATAGATTCAAACTTTATGTGTTCATTTTTCTACTATTTTACTTTTGAATATTTGTTTTCAGATTCAAACTTCCGGGGGAAGTCTTCCGGGGGAAGTCTTCTGACTTGTTATGTCTTCTTGAAGTCTTATGCCTTGTTATGTTTTCAATGCAGCATATGGATGGTTATATTAATTTACTGAGGCAGCGGTTTCAGAGGCATCCAGAGCACTTTAGGAGCGAGAGGCTTTGCATTCTTGATCACGTGCTTAGCAGAATGTGGACGTTCAAGTACCCAAATTTTAAGAGATCAGAGCCCGATGCAAACGGGTTAGGAAGGTTGCTCCCTGCAGGGAGTTGGGATTTTTATGCTGGTATACTACCTAGATTTTGCCAAACAAAAAAAGTTTGGGGATCGGATGTGGATTACATTTATGCGCCAGTGAGCTTCAAGAATGATCACTGGATTGCTATTTGGGTGTCCATTCCAAACAGGCACATCACCATCTGGGACAACATTATAAATCATATTAAACATGCTCAACTCGCCGAATTAATGGAGCCTTTTGCCATGATGCTACCTTATCTGCTTGTGGAATGTGCTGCCTCCATCGAAGAGCGTGTGAAATACACACTAGAGCCATTCACATATGCGAGAGTGTCTGCCGGAGTACCTCAATGTCGTGCTGGTGATTGTGGTGTGTTCACCTTGAAATACATTGAGTGTCATGCTCTTGGAATGGAATCATTTCCTCCTGGCTTATCTGATAAGAACGTCAAGAGCATTAGGGAGAAGATGACTACATACCTATTTAATGAGACCCCTGGCAACAAAGGAGAAACCGATATTGAGGGCTTGGATATGTATGATTGAACTAATATTTTGTACATAATTCTAATCTTTTGTAACCTTAACTAATCTTTTGTAACATTCAACTAATATTTTGTACATAATTTTAATTCTAATGAAGGAACCTATTCAAACATAGTACATAAGACATAAGATAAGTTCATAAGACATAAGACATCCAGACGACTTCAAGAAGACTTTAAGAAGACTTTAAGAAAACTTTAAGAAGATACCCTCCGGAAGACTTACCGAAGACATCCAGACGACTTACAGACGACTTCAAGAAGACTTACAGAAGATACCCTCCGGAAGACTTACAGAAGACATCCAGACGACTTGTAGAACCATCACTCAAAAAGAACATTCTCGCTCCTTTGACATTATCAACCACAAAATTCCAAGAATTATCTTTCATCAACCATTCTCCGTAAACAACAGGTAACTGAAGCATCATCTGAAAAAATCAAATTAAAACACATTAGCAAACGCACAACATCATATTAAAAAGAAAAAACTGAGAAGACCTCTTAAGAAGTCTTCCGTAAGAAGACTTACGGAAGACTTACGGAAGACTTCTTAAGAAGTCTTCTACGTTTAGCTAAGAACATTAATAAACATAAAAACTTTGTAACCTCATAATTATCATCATTTTAGTTATGAATTTCACTCAGGAGCCCCAATACACATTAATTAACAAGAAAAAATTAAAAATTCGTTTTGAGTTTTGAGAAAATTGAAGTTTAATAAAGATTGACGTAGAAGACTTCTTAAGAAGTCTACCCTGAAGAAAACTTCTAAAGAAATCATCCACAAAGAAGACTTCTAAAGAAGTCTTCCGTTTAGGTCACTTTTGCAATTGTAAATTTACGAAGGAAGACTTCTCTAGAAGTCTAGTCTGTAGAAGACATATTGAGAAGTCTTCCTTTGTAAATATTGGCTTACTTTTTATTTTGAAAAATTCTCGAAATTCCCAGAGAAGACTTCTAGGGAAGTCTTCTCGGATAAACAAGTTGGTTTTGCAATTGACCGATCGTTGTCAGAAATTTGACTTCTGTAGAAGACTTCTCTAGGGAAGTCTTCTTCTTTATAACATGAAGTCTTCTCAGCGTCGCCAGAAGTCTGTCTGGGTTACTTTTGCAATTGAGAATTAATAGCAAAACATTAAATATTATTGAGAAGACTTCTCTAGAAGTCTTCCGACGAAAGACCTTTTAAGAAGTCTTCTCTCGTTACCAAATGTTTGACCAGAAACCTAGAATAAAACTTGAGAAGACGTCTAGAGAAGTCTTCCGCTTGAAGACTTCTAAAGAAGTCTTCTCATTAATATTTAATGTTTTGCTATTAATTCTCAATTGCAAAAGTAACCTAGGCAGACTTCTGGCGACGCTGAGAAGACTTCATGTTAAAAAGAAGAAGACTTCCCTAGAAGTCTTCTCGGTTTTGCTTGTTTTTTTTTGTAATCAAAGGAAAGTTAGAAGACTGCTGGGGAAGTCTTCTAGTCAAAACACGCAAAAGGTCAATTGCAAAACTAACCTATGCATTGACCAGAAGACTTCTAGAGAAGTCTTCTTCGCGAACAGATCTGAAAAAAATATCGATTTCATACCTTGGACCGTCAGATGACTTGCTTAGGCTTCTCCAAGCCCACAGAACTTCAATACTCAAGCTACCAATCCGTTACTCTATGAACATTACAAAGTTTGGAATAAAAATCTTGGGTGTTTTGAATGATTTTTTAAGGAAAGTGAAAGACATGTGGTTTGAATGCACAACAAATGAGATAGTAAGAGAAAAATTTGTTTTTTTTTTGTCATTAAGACCTTCAAATTGGTTGTTCATGGTAGTTGGGGGATTGATGGAAATGACAATATTGTAAATATTTGGTGAAGATAAAGATGATAGAGTAAAAGACTTATTTAAAAAAAAAGCAATGGTATTTTTGTGAATAACTCAAAAATTTAGGGTGAAAAAGGCAAATAAAAGTTCCAAAAAAATGGTGGGTTAGTTTTGCATTTGAGTTGAAATTTTGAGTCACTTTTACAAAACACCCTACTTTTTTCTTATAGTTTTATCTTATTTTGCAGGTTATCTCTTCCATTGTTTCCAAATCCTCCTCCCAAAAATGTAGGATTTACATCTAGAAAATTTATTTGTGTATTTTGTGTTTATAATATAAAATATAGATTCAAACTATATGTTTTTGCTACTATTCTAGCTTAAAAATTCTATTTGTTAAAAATCTGAAGCTATTTTTTCAAGTTTTCTAAATATACATTTTTTAAGTAGACTTCATGAGAAGTCTACTAAATATTATTTTATTTTTTTTGTATCTTATGTCTTTCTCATAATTTTATTATATTTTGCAGATATTCTCTTCCAAAATTTTCATCTCACCCTGCTAAAAATGTAAGAATTAGATATACAGATTTTAAATGTATATTTTTTAAATTAATGCTAGTAGACCAAAACATAAATTTTATGTAGACTTAAAATGAGGTTTACTAAAATGTGATTTAGACATTTTATCTCATTTTTTTATAATTTAAATCATTTATTAAAATTATTCTATCTTTTTGCAGATCTTATTAGCATGCTTCATTTGTATCATCCCCTAAACATTATATACCAAGTAATTTTTACATGTGTCATCACTTCAATCATTCTAAAAAATAAAATGATGACATGGATCCTTTTTAGTTATGACATGACTTAAAATTAATTATGAAAAACTCAATTATCCAAATAAAAATATAAGGTAATAAGTATATAGTCATTACCATATTTATAAAACATAATTAAAATAATTTGTATATTAAATGTGATTTTTTATAACTTACAAACTTAAAAAATTAATAACAAAGAAAACTAAAAATATTTATTATTTATTGGAATTTATATGTTTTCAATGTTTAAATGAGAATTATAAATTTAATTATTTCTTAATTATATTAATGTTTTATGAATAAATTATTTGTAAACTGCTCAAGTTTATGATTTTATTAAATATAATATATATAGTATTATAATTCATATATAAGAAATAAAATAATATAATATAGATAAACATATATAAATAGTTTTATAATATTTTTATTCTTCAAATAAAACTTATGTGAAAACTACATATATTTTATATATCCAAAGTTCTATCTACTTTTACAAAAAACACTTTAAAATATACAATTTTTTTAAATAATTATATCATTCATTTAAAAAAATCTCACATATATATATATATATACATTACTAATTGATTGTAATTATATAAGAAGAAAATGTTGACATAAATTATTTAAAATGTGAAATATATATAGTTCATTATAATAAAACAATAAAATGATGTATAAAATTATTATTTTCTAAGAAAAAAAAATTATTTAAATCAAATGCGAGTGAAAATTAAAAATTTGACAAACTAAAAGATAATTTAAAAATTAAATAAATTAAATTAAGTAAGAAATTAAAGATAGAAAACATTATCTTCTAAAGTTATTATGTCTGTGCATGACACATGATAACATTTATTCAAGATTATGAATAATCAAACAAACTTTGAAAGATTATGAATAATCCATCCTCTATAATCCATTTGCCCGAAACCCTAGATCTAGCATATTTACATTTACATCTAGTTTGTTCATTAATATATTTCCATATTTACATCATTAACATATTTACATTATTAGAATATTTCCATATTTACATTACTAGCATATTTCTATATTGCATCTACACCTTCTGATAATGAATATTTCCTTAAATCAATTATTTGTTACCAATATATATAATTACCTAGCTTAGTCTTTAGAAATAAGAAATCTATTGTGTGATATTATTCTCTGTAGATTTGATCCCTAAGTAATACACATGATCTCTCTTGGCAAGAGTATTGTTTTGTGTGTTAGGATTAAGGGTTAATTTGATAGTTAATTTCTTAGGGTATTTATACCCTGCTAGAACAGTAAACACAACCATGTCAAATTTGGCGCCGTTGCCGGAGAACATTGATCTCCATTAGATTTAATTTCTAGGATTTAGTCTAGGTTTGTTACTTTCAAGTTACTG
The DNA here is from genome assembly GCA_905132885.1 of Moricandia moricandioides. NCBI lineage: Eukaryota > Viridiplantae > Streptophyta > Magnoliopsida > Brassicales > Brassicaceae > Moricandia > Moricandia moricandioides. The sequence goes on from CAJHQQ010001208.1 coordinate 59,873, forward strand.
ATTTTTTTTTCTTTGTGTTTCAGGTGCATGTAAAAGAGTACCAGGAGCAATAAATGACAAGAATTACTATTCTCAGACCCACAACAACTTCATCGTACGATCCACAAAGAAAGATGACAAGCATCGATCGATGGCACCTACTTGCGTCGACCAACACTTCTTTATGGATAGTAGACGAGTTCAAATGGTTGCGCCTATAATAGTGGTTTACAATGAAAATGGAGACTTGCATGACCTTAATGGTCATCTTCGTAATGCAACAAGTCAAAAGATAGATAATCAGGGGGCTATAATCCCTGATACAGAAGCAGAAGAAGGAGACGCTGCAATATCTCAACCTGAAGCTAATTCCCAAGCTGCCATAAGCATGGATTTTTCAAGACCAATTAGAAGACCATGGATCGAATTTATGTTTGACAAGGTACTAGAGGGACATCAGAAGATGATTGTGAATTTCAATGACAAGTTAGATTTCCTGTACCTCCACCTAAACACAAAAGTTGAAGATCTCGATATCCGTATGGAAAAGTTGGAAAATCAGGTGCCTCAGGAGAGTGAAAGCCTTATGAGATATGAGGTTATGGTCAAGGAGAAGGAAGAAGCCAGACTTAAACATCACGTCAATGCTGTAATTGATGATGATTTCTGGGTAAAAGTCAAGAGAGAAAGGCCTCAAGAGAAAGAGTTTTGTATCAGAAAACCGGGTTCGTTAGGCAGCCCATACAAGCATCGACCGACACAAGTTAATACGAATCGATCGACGGTTTTTGTTGACTCGACATAATCGGGAACAGCTTCACGCGTCGTTCAACGCAGAGATCATGCAATCTATCGATGGTACCCAGTAACAAAACGAGTTAATCGACCAAAGGTAGCGAATACGACAACTCCAGAGAAGAAGAGGGATACATCAGAACCTATGATAGTTGTTAAGGCTACCAATGATCATCCTAGAAGAGAGCAAAGAATCATTCTGAAGAATAAAAGTGATCCTGGGAAGTTTTTGGTGCAATGTCTGATAAAAAAAACATGAGTTTCCCAATGCCTTATGCGACACTGGATCGTCAGTCAACATCATGCCCAAAGCTATAACAGAGAAGTTAAACCTCAGAGTGGAGACTTCCAGTGATTCTTTCATCTTTGTGGATTTCTCCAGAGTCGACTCAGGAGGTATATGCAGAGATGTCCCACTGCGAATTCAAGACGTCTTAGTCCCGATATACTTCCATGTGATGGATATCCAGATCAATTGGAACTCTTCTCTATTACTTGGGAGACTATTCATGGCTACTGTGGGAGCCATATGTGACATGCAGTTAAACAAGTTGTATCTATCTCTAATTGATAAAAATATCTTTTATGAACTTGTCAAAAATAATAACAAGGCTACTCTGATCGAATTGTGCAATGATGCAGAGCTTGTTGCCACATGCTTCTGCGATTACGAGTTCGGTGAGGAGTCAGAAGAAGGAGCATTGATCGACACCCAGCCCAACCCATTGATCGAAAGCCATACAATTCAACAATCGATCGACACCCACCCTATCGCGTTAATCGACACTCAAACTTCCAAACAAGCCCACACCCACACCATGGGGATTTCAATTACAACCTACCTCGAGTACGACGAAGACTACAAAGATGAAGAAATAATTGAGAACCGAGGACTTGCTATGGAAGAGGCTGGATTTTTCACATTTCCCATCAACCTTGGAAATCAACATCGATCGATGGCGACCATACACCATCGATCGATATTGAGAATGAAGCAGAAACCGAACGTGATTCAGCAGTAGAACGCGAAAGAGAATATGGTTATCGACAACAAATATGAGTTCGGCATTTTGATAGATCCAGACGGTAATGCAAGAGCTATGGATGGCAGAATTCTACATGTCAGAAAGGAAGATATGGAAGACATTCTTGCAATGGCTAATGGAGCTGGAAACGTTTTTGGTCACTAGTCTGATTATCGAGCTTCGATCGACGGTCCACGTACCCCATCGATCGACACCAATCCGGTTTACATCGGATATGGTAGAGTTTATGGAGACCACAATGCAACTTACAGAGAGGAAGATCCGATTGAACCTCACAGCCTGGCACTGGAAGAAGAAGAAAATTGGGTAATGAACGCGAGAGTGGGCAATCCAGAATCAATCCTCAACATATCTTGGCCATCAAACGACATCAAACGAAGACCAGAACAATTACTTGGAGCAGAAGATACAAAAGATGGTTATCTCAGACCAGATGAGTTTAGAATTTTCATAGATACAGAGGGACGTGCACGAGATCTTTACGGGAGAATTCTCATCTACCTAAGGAAGATGTAGCAGATGCCCTTATTATGGCTGAATGATCAGGAAATTTATTTGGAAGACAGCAACAACCATCGATCGACGCACTAGTACCAGCATTAATCGACAACAAGGAGCAGAAGCACGAGCCAATCCAAACACAACCATCGATCGACAACAATAAAAAGGCATTAATTGAGACCACTATTCCAGGAGTCAACGAGTTTTGTACATCTAACCCTTTTGCTTCAAAAAATCCAAGACCGATCAGTTGGATGAATCTCCTACTGATAGACAGTCGCATAGAGTATGGAAAAAGAGTTTTGATGCTGATGGCAGAAGAAATTTTTTTTTCCCCGAAAATCAAGATGACTATGGCATATATAGAGATGAGAATGGTAATTCACGAGCTCTAGACGGAAGAATTGTGAATGTGCAAGAGGAATATATCAGACCGGTTCTAGAGAGAGCTACTATGTTTGAGTACAACTACATATGTTTACATGAACATGTAGAAAAGATCTCTATGTCCAGGCGGAAACCAAAGACATACATCAGAGCAGAGATTGACGACATTGTGGATGAGATACATCAGAACATTAGTCGATTTCTACAAAAGGCTTGATGATGTCTACTATCCTATAGACAAGTGCCTCACCAGTTTGAATACATGCATGGATGAGATAAATCAAGATTTGGATACTGTTCAAAGACAACATGCGAATGGACTGGATAGAGGGACATCGATCGACGGCACCATCTTACCATCGATCAACACTTATTTCGACAAACAAAAGTGCACAGCATAAACACAATTAGAAGAAAGGTTCAATGAGATTGCTTTTACTCAGAGCCTGATGAAAAAAGATATTTCTTAGAAATTGGAGGATATGTCAGACACTACAACTGACAAACTTAGAATGCTCCAGCGCAGTATTGAGAATCTACAAAGGAGAATGCATTCCGTGGAGGTTACTAAGGAGATCATAAAGAATGAGAAAGCTAGAGGAGATGAAGCGATGAGAAGCTTCGTTGGTACATGTTTTCAGAAGAACAAATAAGATGTAGACACTTGTTTCCAAGTGTTAATCCACCTCCATTATAGTCAGAAAGTTCCAAACGTCGATCTTAAGACTATAACCAAGCGTTGAGTGGGAGGCAACCCATTGTTTAGTATGTTTTTACTTAGTTTTTACCTATGCTACTATTTATTTTGAGTTTTATTTTGTTAACAGACTATTTACATTACCATCGATCGACACCATAGAGGCACCATCGGTCGACAGTAGATCGCGACCATCAATCGACCACACCCTCCTACCATTGATCGACACTCTCTTACAAAGAGCGGTATCGAGTTCTATGCTTAAGCTATCTACTTATGATTTGGTTTTTCCTAACCAATTTGGGGCGGATTACACTGGGGACAGTGTAATTTAAGTCTGCGGGAGGTTCGATAACGCTATTTTATTGTTTTTGAGTTTTATTTACTATCTATAAGTTTTTCAAAGATTTTTATCGAGTCAAGAAAATGACTATGATCAAAAATTTATTATTGAAAAACCACACTTTAGCACCACTCTTAGATGGTTGTTTGCAAAGAGTACTAGAGATATCAAATTGGATCATCCTGCCACTATATCACACTTGCTTAGAAATTTTGAAGGAACCAAAGCTGATTTCCAACACTAATCCTGACATTATTTGCTTACTTTGGGATTTGGTATACATTGGATCGGATTCCTTCTGCAAGTCTGGAAGGTAAAAGTCTATGTGCTTCTGATTCCCCTCTTCTCCCTTCAGATAAAAAAGGAGTCAAACAAGATTTGGTGGCTACAACCATTAAAGCTTGATTCATATGATCCTAGAAAGAGATAAAAGTCAAAAAGAAGTGAACATGATCTGGTGGCAAAAACCATTAGGGCTTGATTCATGGAAGCCTATCCAAATATCTCAGTCAATTAAAAAAATGATACCCTTAAGAGAAGGAAGACATTGACTGAGAAGAAGTGAGAAGAGAGAGAGAGAGGAAATGAACCAAAGAAGGCTACCTGTGTGTTCAAAACTTGCAGAGGTAATAGTCCATATATCCTTTAATCGATACTCCCAAGGTAAAGCCTTCACTTTTATTTTATGCAAAAAATGATAACAGTAGAGGGGCGAGTCAAACTAGTATTCACTAAGTTGTTGATATAGTGGAATTAGTTGCCATAATTGGATATGGTATATAAAGTTTTCCTGTGATTGACTTGATAGGATGTGGCTGCAATAGAGTAAGGTGCCAATTATACTTAGATATTATGTGAGTCTTCACTTTTCAAAACCTCTTTCGTAGGCTTGTTTGCTTGAGGACAAAAAAAGGTTAAGTCTGGGGGAGTTGATATAGCCTATTTATTACCAGTTTCAGGCCATGTTATAGGCTCTATTTAGGGTCTATTATGTGTGTATAGGCTATGTTTTAAGGTCTTTACAGGTCCAGACACGTTTAGGAGATATATGGAGATACTTGGAGCTTTTGGAGCATTTAGAGGAGAATAATCCGTAGCTGATCATTGTGAGAGTCGAAGTACAAGACTATCATCGATCGACAACACAACCTTGGCGTCGACCGATGTTACATGACCAAGATCGATCGATGTTGCACATCTGACATCGATCGATGACCAATTCACAGACAGCCGATTTCAAGCCCAAGTTAGAGAGGTGACACAAGATTACAAGATTACTCCTAGACGAGTTTTGACCTAAAATTTAGGGTTTTATATTTATACCTTATGTATTACACCAAGGAAGAGTGTGTTGGAGTGCTGGTGTGCTGGGTGCTCGTAATTGAGCTTTGTTTGTGTGTGCACCAGAACTCCATCATAGTCTTAGGATTTATTTAGGGAGAAAGATTCATAACTCCTTAGGGAGATTTGTATTGGAACCCCAATATTTTATCTATGCATTATATTCAAATTATTATTCTTACCTTGATTATGTCTGAGTAGTTATCAAATAGATTTAGGGTTTATTAATGATATTGATGGATTAGCCAAACAATAGAATTGTTAGGGTTATTATTAGATTTATCAATAGAATTTGTTTATTGCTTGTGTTCTAGAGTAGCTAACTAGAACCCAGATAATAAGATAGTTAAGCGTAAGCGAGAGCATGGTCTACTACCAAAATTATTCATGTTGATCTAGGTTGCTAGAAACAAATGAGAGTTGATTTAGTTAATCTAGTGAACTTATCGAAATAGGTCATAAAGCTTGACTCAAGAAACCATCGATCGACGCAGGATCATTGCCATTGATCAACGGTCATTCTGTGTCAACAAGTGAGAGCTGAGACATTGGACTTAGTCAATAGATTAGACTCGCAGCGAGAGCTGATCGCCTTTTACATTAGATATCGAGTTCTATGATTAATACCCTTAGCTTATATCCTCTATAATCCACTTGCCTAAAATCCTAAATCTAGCATATTTACATGTTTACATCTTTAGAATATTTCCATATTTACATTATTAACATATTTTCATATTTACATTACTAGCATATTTCCATATTGCATCTACACCTTCTAATAATGAATATTCCCTTAAACCAATTACTTGTTAACAATATATATATATATATATATAATCACCTAGATTTATCTTTAGAAATAAGAAATCTATTGTGTGCTATTATTCTCTATGGATTTGATTCCTAAGTAATACACCTGATCTCTCTTGGCAAGAGTTTTTTTTTTTTGTGTTAGGGTTAAAGGTTAATTTGATAGTTAATTGTTTAGGATATTTATACCCTACTAGAACAGTAAACACAACCATGTCAGCAATCAACAAGTTTAAGAATGGTGCTATAGAGTGGTTAGTGAATAAGTAAAAATATAAATCTGATCATAATCTCTTTCATGACTCTATATTTTTTTTTTTTGAAAACATTTAATGAGACTAAAAAATAAACTAAATATCAGTAAACCTCCCACCAGACTTGAATGACACTGTCCCCAGTGTATATCCAGTCGAAGTTTGGTGAGAACATAAATCATAAGGACACAATTTAACAAGAAAAATAATATACTTGTTCGCGGATGTCAATATCGATCGACACAATAAAGTGGCAATTGATCGTTTCTGGTGTCGTACTATCGATTGATATTGACCTTGTCTCATCGGTCGATGCTTAGAGAAATTGTCTCCTCGAATCTCTTTTTTTTAAAGACTCAAAATAAATCACAATGTTAGTAGAACCTCCCTAGACTTAAAAAACAATGTACCAAGTATTATACAGTCTAAGATTGTTGGGAAAAGAAACCATGAGTATTAAATTGAACAAGGTTTCGCGAGTATACCTACCATTGATTTGATTGTCGATCAACACATTTAACTGGTGATCGATACTTGTGATGCTCTGTCGATCGATGCTAGCTAGCCATCGTTGATTCTTGTGCAAACTCCTCTTCCTAGGATCCAATTAAAAATGAAAATCAACAATAAATGAAAATAAAACCAAATTTAAAACAAACCTAACAGTGAGTTACCTCCCACTCAGCGCTTATTTTCAGTCATTAGCTTGACTTCTAGAGATCTGATTAAGTCCGGATGAGAATGAGAAGTTGCTCCAAAACAAGTCTCGATGTAGACATGCCCGACTTGTTTCAAGACCGAATTAAGCCCATAAACCACCACAAATTACCAGAATATCCTTGGACGACTTAAAACCCTATTTATGTGTTTTCTAAGCCATTGTTTTAGGCTACGCTTTCTTTTATTCATACTTCCAGGGTTAGGAGAGAATTGCGGAACTCCTTTAGAGTTCTCTTGGAACTCCCTTGATTTTATTATTTATTTATATTCTATTCACCTATTTTTGTTTCTTTGATCATGTCTGAGTAATTCACTTGTTAGATATAGGGTTCTTGTTAGTAATTCACTTGTTAGAATTATAATAAATTTATTGTATGCCCTCTCTCTCTCTCTGTGGATTCGATCCCTAAGTACTGCAATTTGACATCTTTTGGCAACAGTAGTTCGTAGGGTTAATTTGATAGATTGCATAATTAAGAATATAAACTTTAACCCGCACGCTGTCAAATTTGGTGTCGTTGTTGGGGAGTAAGGATCACCATTAGATATTTTTTTTAGGATTAGTATAGGCTTTTTCATTACTGCAAATTTACTAATAATTTCTCTTTCTTGTTTTACAGGTACACACATCTCAGTACTAAGAAGCAATGAAAAGAGTTTTTTTTGGGTTCTTCACAAAAGGAGCCATCTTATTCACGCACGATCTGTAAGTCTACGAGGAAAACATCGATCAACACCCTCCAAGCAACAGCGATCGACAGCGTGAACCAAGCATCGATCAACACCAACTCCTCGATATCGATTGACACCATTTGCAAGAAGACAAGGAGATCGAAATTCTTATACTTGAGGCTTATGAGAATGGAACATTAAGAGACGAAGAAGGTCGTCCTCGCAACAGCATAGGATAATTGATTAATGCACATGGTGCTGTGATCCATGATGTTATTGTTGTTGCTGTGATAAATGACTCCAAGATGGGCCGTGAATGGTATGATTGGGTATCTCAAGACCCTTTTCAGGGTTTTCCTCACGAATATCCCAAGAAACACATTGAAGGGCTCGAGGATGTACTCTCAAGTAGCGAGCAACATAAAATATCTGAATACCACATGCTCTGCAAGATTTTCCCGTACTCTCTCTCTCTGGGGATGCATTTAGCTGGTTCAGTCAACTGTAGCCAGGATCTCTAACCAGCTGGGGAGGACACTAGAAGAGCCTTCCTCTATGAATTTCTTGATGATGCTGCAGCAACTCGAGAAAGTGAGATACATGATAAGTGGGACAAGCTCATGAAATGTTGGCATATAAAAGGGAAGATCAGATTCCAAGATAGCTGTTCCAGTACGCTATAACAAGTATTGATGAACAACATGGATCTAAAGAGCCGAGCAGAGTGGACGGAGATGGAGCTGGTGACTTGACTTCAGAATCTATCAACACCACGACCTCAACACTGATCAACACCACCACCTCAGCATCGATCGCCACAAATTCCTATTGTCGATGGAAACCTCTTCAAAGCCCTGAAAGATCGAGTTACTCTCACGACATTGGGAAATCAACACTGAAATTTGATCAATCGATTATAGAGGATTTCTTGGAGGTAGGGGATGAAAAACAGCCTGAAAATTTAGGTCAAGACTTGGAGATGAAGCTTGATGACAATCAACACACTTAGAGAAAAAATCTGGAGACTTCACCAAAGGCTAACATCGATCAACACACGCCTAATGATATTGATTGACACCCACTTGATGCTATCGATCGACATTGTTGACCCGACATCAATCGACACCCATCATTGGACGAGTTGCCAGGATACACAGTTGAGCTGGAACCGATTGAGGAGAGAATGCACAAGTCTGAGGCCTCGCACCTTATTGTCCTAGAACATCCAAAACCACCTATATGTATAGAAGAAGCTATTGGTTTTCACAAAAGAGTGAAAAGGATACATGACCCTGTGAAGTTTTGGATATCCAGCGTTGTCTTTGAGGTTGAATTTCCTATCCCACCAGATAGAAGCATGCATTTGGATCCCTACATTGGTGTGTTAGATGATCCTCTGTATGCAGTAGCTTCTCAGAGAGGACTGAGGTATAAAGGTTAAAAGGGTCCAGAATCACCAATGTTCTCTAAAACTTACATGAACCTGAAAATACTCTAAACAGACTCCAGAAACATATAATAGAATCTAAATAGGGCTGATATCATTGCCTAAAAGTGGTAAATATCAGGTTCTATCAAGCAGCAGACAAGAGACGAGCTGTTGACTGAGTTGAAGCGCCACCTTGAGGAAGCAAGTAACAAAATGAAACATTTGGCTTATCAAAAACGCCAAGATGTGGATTTCTCTGTTGATGACTGGGTGTTCTTACATTTGCAACCATACCGAAAAAGTCAATTTTCAAATGCTCCTCACAAAAACTGGCTAATTGTTGGACCATTCCAAGTTTAGAGTCGCATTGGAAAATTGTCCTATAGGCTTAAGCTACCTGAAGAAGCCGTAATTCATCCGGTCTTTCATGTGTACTTACTCAAGAAACGAATTGGCGATAAGACCCTGTCTCAGTGGAGTTTCCACCGTTACGAAAAAACGGTATGTTATCAATGAAACTTGAAGAAATACTCCATGTGCTATGTACAAACAGATGAGGAACCAGTAACATAAGTCTTTGTTCGTTGGAAACACCCACCTATCAACAAAGCAACATGGGAAGACCATCTGCAACTTACACTAAGCTTTCCTCACTTTGATGTGAATCCTGAGGACAAGATTCTTTTGGACCGCGGGAGTATTGATATGATGTCAGAAAGCCATAACAGCAATAAGGTGAAGTAGACACACAACATAGAAATGGCGGGAATAAGGTCATCCGTCAAAGGTTTCCAAAAAAAAAGTATTCAAATTAAAGAGGTGACATGGCTTCTTTATTTCTTAGTCTTTGCTTATTCTAATAATGAAACTATTCTTTAGGAATCAGTTCATCACTTTATTTTCACGTTCCCATTTGTTAGGAGTTGTAATTCCATATTTTCCATCATTCATGTTTTGTAGGAGTCAGTGACTCCAATCTCTCTTCTATTTATATCAATGAAAAAAACAAAACATAAGTAGTCTTAACTACCAAACAAATCTTGTGTCTTAAGTTATTGTTCTCTGCTTTTGATATTTTAACACAGCTCGACAGTCTTCGAACATGGGATGAATCATATAGAGGCTGGTGAAGTAGATCCATGTTATCCGGGCCAGATCGAAATCAGTATAACATCTGGTTTGGCTTTCGATTTCTACAAACTGTTTCTGGAGTCTGGTGTAAATTGACAGGCTCGGAATTTGTTAGAAGAAAAAAGGTGCACAACACACATCCTACATCTCCAACGAAAGTTGTTTGAGGAAAAAATGGAAGAGAAGAACTCAAAAAGCTTTTCTTTTCTAAATACTCTCTATATAAAGTGCCTCTTCTTTTCTCCTTTGCTTATTATAGGACAATACGTGTCTCACCTCCTTTTAAATATAGTTATAGTTGTAAACAGAGAATTTTGATATTTAACCTAAATCTATAAAGATCTTAAACAAATCCTTACAAAATCTAAAGGTGTTAGCTACGTACCTATTATTTCTTCACATAAAACTGATTGTCAAACCTACAATTGTAATTTTACATGTCTTTTAGCTACAATCGTTCATCTATATTTACTGTTTTGGGTAGTTAGCCAATTTCTTACTTCTTTATGGTTTTTTACCGAATTAACTCATATATATGTGATTTAACAAAAGGAAATTTCATAATAATAAGAATCATATTTAAAATTATATAATTTTCCTTTAAATCATTATCTCAAATAGCATAACATATATTTTTGAGAAAAAAAGTTAAACTAAAACTAAATTTTAATTATTTCTTTTGAATTGGTTTCCAAATAAAATATATAAAATGAAATGTTTGAAAAATGTGGTATATATATATATTTTTTTTTTCTTCCCTCTTGCAGATACCACAGTCATCAAATAGAGGAAGGAAGCAATGACACGTGTCAAGTCTAAACGCAAAACTGTTGATTTCGTTTTGTTTGTTATTGGCTTCTACGATGTGGGCTTTGATGAAAATTAAAAAAAAGTTAAATCCATTCACTTTTTCCTCCTCGCCTTCAACTCACGACAAGTTTCATATCTAGGGTTCATCGTCCTTCTTTAATTTCTGACAATGGAGTTCCAGGATGGTGTGTGAGCCGAATCGTCATGAGAAATCTTTGGGTCGAGCTTCACTAGCGTCGTTTCGTATTAGGTTATTCTCCTCTAAAACTTAACGGATCCATATTGAAGTTGCCATTATCTCTTTGGAGTTTCACTGGCGTTGTTTCTCATCTTTACTCCTTTAACCCACACATCATTAAATGCTTCTTATCTCTATAAAAAGTTCAGCTTCATTCCCTAAACTTCATTCTCAAAACTCCTAATAACACCAAAAACTTAATTTTTGTTATAAAGGCTCACTCATATATCCTCTGTGCCCGTCCTATTGGTATAATGCATGATTGATCAAATGATCAGGTAACAATCATTAAAACCCAAAATTATGTCTTCTGCTCTGGGTGTATCACATTAGTAAGAAACCATGGAATCAATTTACAGGGTTAAAAAATTGATTCAGAGTGAATTGATTGTGAACTTCATGGATTGTTGTTATATGGCCAAGAAGCTTTATAATAAAGTACGAATCCATGAATAATGATAAATTGGTACGTAAGTTTTCTAGATTCTTAGTAATTATTTCTTCACCTATATATATAAATACTCTGGTTTCTTTTAGGAACCGAACTGCTTAGTTGAATCCTGATCCTCAGACGTTAACGACGATAACAACTCTGATATGATAGACTATATGTTCAGAAACATTCAAGAACAAAAACAATCGATGCAGCAGCAGCATCAACTGTATCCCTCAGGATTTGGAGCAATACCTAGCCTCACAAACGTGATGCAGTTTTGCGGACTTTGGTCTGAACTGGCGTTGAACCAGACCAAAAACCAAGATGATCAATGGATCCAGTTTATTTCTTGAAGTTCTCGGTCTTAAATGATAATATAGAGGATTTATAACCAAACCCATAATCTGATGTGTCAAGGAGTTGAGTATGAAGGAAACATAGACAACATGTTTCTCGAAGAAAAGGAGAATCAAGACGATAAGAACTCCGTGCAACTCCGTTGTACTGGAGGAGAAGAAGAAGGAGAAAGAGATAACAAGAATGATATGAAAAAGGGGTGAAGAGCTGAACAAGAGCAAGAGGAAGCTAGCAAGAAAAATCAAGATAAGGGAAGAAGTAGAAAGCCAACAAATGACTCATCTCGCGGTCGAGAGGAACCGTTGGAAGCAAATGAACGAGCATCTTCGTGTCCTCAGGTCTCTTATGCATGGATCCTACGTTCAAAGGGCATCATAATAACACATACTTATTTAGTGATTGTATTCATAAATTATCTTAAAACATTTTTAAATATGCATGTATAATCAGGGAGATCAAGCGTCGATCATAGGTGGAGGAATAGAGTATGTGAGAGAGTTGGAGCAACTTCTACAATTCCTAGTGTCACAAGCGTCGGAGAATCCTCGGAGAAACCAGTAATAGGCAAATTGGGGACAATGACTTCTTCTTACCAATAATTTCAGTTGCTAACTCGCTAATTATTACTGGAAATGTAACTGAACTAGAGGGTGGAGAAGGAGGGCTCTGGGAAGAAACAGCATAGAACAAGTCGTGCTTGGCTGATGTAGAGGTGGAGCCGTTTGGTTTGATGCCATGATCAAGATACTTTCAAGAAGAAGACCAGGACAACTGATTAAGACTATTGATGCAGATCTTCACGATGCATGATTAACAATTTCCATGACTTTTAGTTTACTAAGCTTTGTTTCAAATTTTTCCATTTCCATAATTAATCTCCTTTTTGCATAAGTTTCTTACTTAGCTATTAAAAGCTTAAGTGAAAAAACATCATCAAAGATAAAAAAATTAAATAATAACAACAACTAATATTTACCACATAGGCAATGATATATAATACACTATCAAAACAAATTTACGAAAATGAAACAGAAAGCCTTTTTGCAACAAATCTATACTAATAAAAAAGAGGTTTTGAAGCTCCATAGAGCGTCCACATCAGCATAAAATCTTTCTTCGAGAAAACGACACGTGACATTAAAAATAATTAATGTAAATAAAAATAAATAAATAAAAAATAAGTAAATATAATTAGAAATAGAAATATTACATTAAACATCTATAGTGATATTATCATTTAAGTAAATATATTCAGAAATAGAAATATTACATTAAACATCTATAGTAATATTATCATTAAACATACAATTTAAAAATGAAAAAACTACAATAAAAATTTATCTTAAAATGTATAATATAATACTACAATATTAAGAAAAGAAATAATAAGTAAATATACAATTTAAAAATGTAAATACTACAATAAAAATTTATCTTAAAATGTAAAAGATAATTATAAGTAAACATACAATATAAGAATATAAATTAAAATAAATATGTAATATAAAAAATAGAATAATATATTGAAATAAATAATAACTAAATATACAATATCCAAGTTAGAAATATTACATTAAACATCTATCGTAATATTACAATTTGATAAAATAAAAACAAAACTAAATAATAAGTAAATATAAAATTTGAATAATATAAAAATAAGTAAATATACAATATAAGAAATATAAATATTACACTAAAAATTATGTCTTAATATACAAATAAAAAATAAAATAAATATATATACAATTCAAGCAAAAATAAAAAAATAAGTAAATATATAATATAATAAATTAAAATAAATAAATTACACATTGGTCCGAAAGTTGTATAGTAAAATAAATAAGAAGTAAATATACTATATGAGAAATATAAATATAACATTAAACATGTATCATAATATTAGAATAAATAAGTATATAATATAAGAAAAATAAATATTAAGTAAATATACAATATAAAAAAATAAATATTACGTTAAATATCTTTTTTATCAAAAATTATATTAAACATCTATCATAATATAAAAATAAGTTAATATAAAATATAATAAATAAAAATATTACATTAAATATCTATCGTAATATTAAAATAAGTAAATAAATAAAATGCATAGTAAACTAAATAGTAAGTAAATATACAATATCAGAAATAAAATTATTACATTAAAAATATATTGTAATATTAAAAATAAGTAAATATACAATAAAATAAATATAAATATTGCATTAAATATATATTAGTAATTATACAATAAAAGTAATAAGTAAATATACAATATCAAAAATAGAAATATTATATTAAACATCTATCGTAATATTATCATTTGCTATAATAAAAATAAAATTCAATAATAAGTAAATATAAAATATACAAATAGAAATAATAAGTAAATACACAATATAAAAAATAAAAATATTACACTAAAAATCTATTGTAATATACAAATGCAAGAAAAATAAAATAAGTAAATATACAATATAAGCAAAAATAAACAATAAGTAAATATATATTATAAGAAATGGAAAAACTAAATTACACATCGATATGAAAAATATATAGTAAAAAATAAGTAAATATATTCAAAAATAAAAATATTACATTAAACATCTATAATAATATTATCATTTAAATGAAGATATTCAGAAATAGAAATATTACATTAAAAATCTATAGTAATATTATCATTTGATACATAAAAGTAAGAAAACAAAAAGTATACAATATAAGAAAAAAATAATAAGTAAACATATAATTTAAAAATGGAAAACTACAATAAAAATTTATCTTAAAATGTATAATATAATACTACAATATTAAGAAAAGAAATAATAAGTAAATATACAATTTTAAAATATAAATACTAGAATAAAAACTTATCTTAAAATGTAAAAGATAATAATAAGTAAACTTATAATATAAGAATATAAACTAAAATAAATATGTAATATAATAAATAGAAATAATATATTGAAATAAATAATAAGTAAATATACAATATCAAAAATAGTAATATTACATTAAACATCTATCGTAATATTAGAATACGTAAATTTACTATATAATAAAAATAAATAATAAGTAAAAATATATAAAATAATAAATAGAAATATTATTTTAAGCATCTATCGTAATATTATTATTTAATATAAATGCAAGAAAATTAGAATAAATAAATATACAATATAAGAGTAGATAAATAATAAGTAAATATACAATATAAGAAATATAAATATTATATTAGTCATCGATCGTAATATTAGAATAAATAAATATAAAATATATGAAAAATAAATAAAAAATAAATATACAATATAAGAAATAGGAAAACTATATTAAGCATCTATCTAAATATAAATAGAAATATTACATTAAACATCTATTATAATATTACCATTTAATATAAAATTAAGAAAAAATAGACTAAGTAAATATGTAATAAAAAAATAATCAGTAAATATACAATATAAAAATATTATATAGTTAACATTTAAAAACAAAATAGTTCCGCGCGTAGCGCTAATTAACTCCTAGTCTATACTAATAAAACGGAGCTTTTGAGAGTCCATAGAACGTCCACATTACCATAAAATCTTTCTTTCAAAAGACGTCACGTGACATTAAAAATAGATAATAAGTAAACATACAACATAAGAATAAAAATTAAAATTAAAATAAATATGTAATATGATAAATAGAAATAATATATTGAAATAAATAATAAATAATAAATAAATGTACAATATCAAAAATAGAAATATTACATTAAACATCTATCGTAAAATTATAATTTGATATAATAAAAAAATTAAATAATAAGTAAATATACAACCTAAAAAATATAAGTAATAAGTAAATATATAAAATAAGAAATATAAATATTACCCTAAAAAACTATCGTAATGTACAAATTAAAAAAATATAATAAATAAATATACAATATAAGCAAAAATAAACAATAAGTAAACATATAATATAAGAAATGAAAAAAATAAATTACACATCGATCCAAAAGTTGTATAGTAAAATAAATACTCCCTCCGTTTCATAATAAGTGTCATTTTAGAGAATTTTTTTTGTTACAAAATAAATGTCGTTTTCGACTTTCGATGCAAAATTAATTAATTTTATGCTGCAGTTTATTTTTCTATTGGTTGAAATATGGTTAGGTGTATAGGTAATTGTGTTTTTATATAGAAAATATGCAAAATTAATTGTTTTCTTAATCTGTGTGCAAAAATTTAAAGTGACACTTATAATGAAACGGAGGTAGTAATAAGTAAATATACAATATGAGAAATATAAATATTATACTAAACATCTATCATAATATTTGAATAAGTAAGTATATAATATAAGAAAAATAAATAATAAGTAAATAAAAAATATAAAAATAAAAATATTGCATTAAATATCTTTTTTATCAAAAATTACATTAAACATATATCGTAATATTAAAACAAGTAAATAAATAAAATTTATAGTAAAATAAATAGTAAGTAAATATATAATATGAGAAATAAAAATATTACATTAAAAATATATTGTAATATTAAAAATAAGTAAATATACAATATCAGAAATATAAATATTATATTAAATATATATAAGTAAATATACAATGACAATAATAAGTAAATATACAATATAAAAATAGAAATATTACATTAAACATTTATCGTAATATTATCATTTGATATAATAAAAAATTAATAATAAATAAATATACAATATAAAAAATAGAAATAATACATAAATACACAATATAAAAAATAAAAATATTACACTAAAAATCTATCATAATATACAAATGCAAAAGATTAAAATAAGTAAATATACAATATAAGCAAAAATAAACAATAAGTAAATATATAATATAAGAAATGGAAAAACTAAATTACACATCGATATGAAAAATCTATAGTAAAATAAATAATAACTAAATATAGAATATGAGAAATATAGATATTACATTAAACATCTATCATAATATTAGAATAAGTAAGTATATAATATACAAAAAATAAATAGTAATTAAATATACAATAAAAAATAAAAATATTACATTAAATATTTTTTTATCAACAGATTACATTAAACATCTATCATAATATAAGAATAAATAATATACAATATAAGAAATAAAAATATTACATTAAACATCTATCTTAAAATTAAAATAAATAAATAAATAACATGTATAGTACGATAAATGTTTAGTAAAATAAATAGTAAGTAAATATAATATTGGAAATAAAAATCTTACATTATATATCTATTATAATATTAAAAATAAATATACAATATAAGAAATATAAATGTTACATTAAACATCTACAAGTAAATATATAAGAAAAATAATAATAAGTAAATATACAGTATAAGAAATAGAAAATTACATTACATATCTATATGAAAAATGTATATTAATATAAATAATAAGTAAATATACAATATAAGAAATAAAAATACTGTATTATATATATATATATATATATATTGTAATATTACCATAGATATTAAAGAAAAAAATTTGAATAAGTAAATATATAATATAAGAAAAAATAAATAATAAGTAATTATACAATAAAAAATAGAAAAGCTACATTAAACATCTATCTGAAAAAAAATTTCTTTTATGTTTTTATTATTTCCAAATATTTTATAAGTAAATATACAATAGAAAATAAATAATAAATATAAAATATAAGAAATATAAATATTACATTAAGCATTTATCATAATATTATCATTTAATATAAAAACAAAAAAAAATTAGAATAAGCAAATATACAATATAAGAAAAAAATAAACAGTAAGTAAATACACAATATAAGAAATGGAAAAGTAAAATTAAATATCTATATGAAAAATGTATATTAAAATAAACTATCAGTAAATATACATTATAAGAAATAAAAATATTACATTAAACATCTATCGTAATATTAGAATAAGTAAATTTACAATATAATAAAATAAATAATAAGTAAATATACAAAATAATAAATAGAAATATTATTTTAAGCACCTATCGTAATATTATCATTTAATATAAAAGCAAGAAAATTAGAATAAGTAAATATACAATATGAGAATAGATAAACAATAAGTAAATATACAATATAAGAAATATAAATATTATATTAGTCATCTATCGTAATATTAGAATAAGTAAATATAAAATATATTAAAAATAAATAATAAATAAATATACAATATAAGAAATAGAAAAACTATATTAAGCATCTATTTAAAAATGTATAGTAAATAAATAATAAGTATATATACAATATAAGAAATATATATTACATTAAACATATATTGTAATATTACCATTTTATATAAAAGTAATAAAAAATAGAATAAGTAAATATATAATATAAGAAAAATAATAATCAGTAAATATACAATATAAAAATATTATATAGTTAACATTTAAAAATCAAAATAGTTCCGCGCATAACGCGGATTAACCCCTAGTCTATTCTAATAAAATAGACTTTTTGAGGCTCTATAGAGCGTCCACATCACCATAAAATCATTCTTTCAAAAGCCTTCACATTGTATTAAAAATAAATAATAAATAAATATACAATACAAAAAGAAAAAATAACTAAATATATAATTTCAAAAATATAAATATTACAGTGAACATCAATAGCAATATTAGCATTTTATTAAGAAAAAATAAATAAATAATAAGAATACAATATAAGAAAAAAATAAATAACAAATAAATACAAAATATAAGAAATAAAATATCATATTAAAATAAAAAATAAGTAAATATCCAATCCATAATAGAAATATTACATTAAATATCTATCTTAATATTATCATTTAATATAATAAAACTAAAAATTAAATAATAATAATAAAATATACAATATAAGAAAAATAAATAATAATTAAATATAAAATATAAAATATAAGAAATAAAAATATAAAGCAAGAAAATTAAAATAATTAAATATACAGTGTAAGAAAAAATAAACAATGTAATAAATAAAAAAACTAAATTACACATCAATCTGAAAAATGTATAGTAAAATAAATAATAAGTAAATATACAATATGAAAAATAAAAATATTACATTAAACATCTATCGTAATATTATCATTTAATATAAAAACAAGAAAATTAGAATAAGTAAATATATAATATAAGAAAAATAAAAATAAGTAAATATACAATATAAGAAACAGAAAAAACTAAATTAAACATCTACTGAAAAATATATATTAAAATAAATAACCAGTAATTTAAAATATTATAAATATAAATATAAATATCATATTAAACATCTACCATAATATTATCATTTAACATAAAATCAATAAACATACAATATAAGAAACAAAAATATTACATTAAACATCTATCATAATATTAGAATAAATAAACATAAATAGAAGAAAATAAATTATAAATAAATATATAATATAAAATAAATATAAAAATACATTAAGCATTAGCTGAAAAATGTAAAGTAAATATACAATATATGAAATATAAATATTACACTAAAAATCTATTATAATATTACCATTTGATATAAAAGAAAAAAAATAGAATAAGTAAATATATAATATAAGAAAAAAATAATAATAAGTAAATATACAAGATAAAAATATTTATATACTTAACATTTGAAAAAACAAAATAGTTCTGCGCATAGCGCAGACCCCTAATAAAATAAAAAATTAATGATTGCTTGAAAAACAAGTTATTACTACAAACACAGAAACATAACAAAAAATATCCTAATTTTCCACTGAAAAGGTCCACACAGGATTCACAAACCCAAACAAACATAGCTTACAATAGATATTTTAAGATAAATGACAGATAGCTAATATCCTGAGCTAATATCCTACGTGAAGCGCATGCCTACTACTATTTTATTATATAGATTGAGTTCATAAAAAAATTCACCAAAAATAACATTTTTAAAATAATAATATTTTTTTTGAAACATAAATTCAAAGAATATAATAGATATTAAAAATTAAAAAACTGCTGAAAATAAGTTTGGGTTTCTTGCAAAAATGACTCAACACTTAAAGTTAAACATAAAACTAACCCATGATTTTTTTGGAATTTTTATTTGTCCTATTCACCCTAAAAGTTTTGGTTATTTACGAAAATACCATTATTATTTTTCTTTTGAAAATGAGTATTTTTACTCTATCATCCTCATTTTCATCAGGTATTTACAATAATGTCATTGCCATAAATACACCAATCACTATGGACAACCAATTTGAAACTCTTAATGCACGTAAAAATCAGTTTTTAATCCTCTTACCACATTTCTAATGATCAAAAATTAAATTTCTTTCACTTTCTCTTTATATTCATCTAAAAATTCAAGATTTTGATTCCAGCTTACAATTCTTGGTGGGTCACTTTATTTTGAGCTTCCGTGTTCTTGGAGAATAGTTATATGTACTAAGGAATTTATCTCACTAATTTAAGGTATGAAATCAATTTTCTGGATGTAGAAGACTTACACGGAAGTCGTCTGGTCAATGCAGAGGTTAGTTTTGCAATTGAATTTTATATGTATTTTTAGAGACGACTTATCTGGAAGTCTTCCAGTTTTTTTTGTTAACAATTTTTTTTGAAAATACCATAGAAGACCTCTCGCTAAGTCGTCTAGGATAAACATGTTAGTTTTTAATTTGACCAAATTGCGTCAGAAATTTAACTTTTTTCATACGACTTAGTTGTAAGTCGTCTCGATGAAAAATAAAACTTAAATATTTAATATTTACTAGACGACTTATATGTAGGTACTCTCAGGTTACTTTTGCATTTGAAAAAGAAAACTTAAATATTTAATTTTAGTCAGACGACCTACATGTATGTCGTCCGGTAGACGACCTACATGTATGTCGTCCGGTAGACGACCTACACGGAAGTCTTCCAGAAATTATTTTTGATATCCTCGTCAAACCTTGGATATTACAGAAGACTTCCATGTAAGTCGTCCGGCCGGACGACTTACACGTAGGCCGTCTAGTTAAAATCAAATATTTAAGTTTTATTTCTAATTGCAAGAGTAACCTGAGACGACTTACATATAAGTCGTCTAGTTAATATTAAATATTTAAGTTTTATTTTTTCAGCTACACAACTTACTTGTAAGTCGTCTGGAAAAAGTCAAATTTCTTACACAATTTGGTCAAATGCAAAACTAACATGTTTATCCTAGACGGCTTATTGGGAAGTTTTCTCTAGTGTTTTCGATTTTTTTTTAAAAAAACAAAAGTAAGGCAATATTTACAAAAGAAGACTTCCAAAGAAGTCTGTTGTAGAGTAGAACTCTCTGGAAGTCTTCTTTTTAAAATTTTCAATTGCAAAAATGATCTTTTGACGATTTTCGTGTAAGACTTCCTTGGAAGTCGTCTACGTCAATGTTTAGTAAAGTTTCATTTTCTCTAAAATTATAAAGATTTTTTTAATATTTTCTTGTTAATTCATGTATATTAGTTGATATTTGGGTTCATGAATGAAATTCATAACTTAATTGGTTTTAATTATTATTTTACCAATATTCATGTTTATTAATGTTTCTATCTAATCTGAGAAGACTTTCGTGTAAGTCTGATAGAAGACTTATGCTAGAAGATTTCCTTGGAAGACTTCCTTGGAAGTCTTCTAGCAGAGTCTTCTACATTAGTTTTTGTAAACTTGTTAAATAACTTAAAGATATATATATATATTTAACTTTCAAAAGTGTTAAATAACTTCATAAATATCAAGTAATATGGTTTAATGTATCTTCTTATATCATAAGATATACTTTTTAACTTTTATGAAATTTAAAGTTCAATTTTCACTTTAAATTTGAGTTTCTCGCTTATATTTCAATTTCTTGCTTAAATTTCCCGCTTATATTTCAACTTCCTAGAAGTCTTCTAGCACATTATATGTTAGAAGACTTCCTGGAAATCTTCTAGACGACTTCCAGAAAGTCTTCTAGACGACTTCCACGAAGTCTTCGAGGAATTCATCTAGAAGTCTTCCAGGAAGTCTAACTCAAATCTAAAAAACCTACAAATCCAAAAACGTTCAAATGACATCAAAATAGAGGAAATGATTGGAATATGAGATATGTCTGCTTTTAAATAACACACAAAAATACATATTCAAAAAATAGATCTAACTTTAAAGTAGTATAAGATGAGAACCATGTAATAAAAATCTGCAAAATAAGATGAATTAGTGAGAAAGATATGAGACAAAAAATGATAAATTACTAGAAAGTTTTAGTTTGGAAAAAGGTAAGAGCTTTAAGCAACCATAGACTTACCAAAACTCTGCAATGGAGATTTACCTAAATGCGCAGATCCTTTATGAAAAAGGAGATATGGGAGAAAATTTTGCGAGAAGACTTCCAAGAAGTCTTCTAGTGCATTAATTGTTAGAGGACTTCCGAGAAGACTTCCCTGGAAGTCTTCCAAGTCTGTCTCAGATCTGAAAAACTTGCATATCCAAAAGCATTCAAATGGTTTCAAAACATAGAAAAACTTTAAAAATAAGGTAAGAGCTTAAAACAACAAAAATAGTTTTCAAAAGATAAAATCTTTATGCAACAAGGGGTTACCAAATGAAAAATATGATTTATAAATCTACCTTCAAAGGAGTGAAAGATGAGAACCATGTAATGAAAAACCTGCAAAAACAAAATAATTGAGTGAGAGATACATGAGATAAAAATGAGAAATTGATATAAAGTTTAGTGTTTTAAGTTCAAAAAGATTAGAGAGAGGTTGGAGAGTTATAGAATGAGAAATATTACATTTTTTGTAGCCATTTGAGAGGAAGAAAAATTGTAAATTTTCTTTATATGGAGACGCAAATTCCAATAAAATTAAATATTTTCGATTTAGAAGACTTTCTTGAAAGTCTTTTGGGCCCTAAATTTACTATTCGCCCAGAAGACTTTCCTAGAAGTCATCTGATGTAAATATTATTTATCAGACGACTTCCTGGAAGTCGTCTAGACACTAAATATAAACTCTGAACGTAATTAACTATCTAAACACTTTATTATAATCAAATTCAGTTTAAAAAGTGTTTAATATATACATAACTAAATATATATAGGTAAAATTTTAAATTTTGAATAAAAGTGTTAAGATTCCAAAAATTAACCATAAAAATACAAACAATACTACAACATATGTTACCAAACCCTAAACCAAATAATACCATGACTCACTACATTCACTCATCTATGTTGAAAAGAATTCAATTTTACTATATCTTAATTTATATAATTTACAAATGTTTATAATTGCATGATTTCAATTTTTTTCACCTAAAAATATTTTTTTATAAAATCTATAAATTATTTTTAAGATCAACTATACGAGGAAGTCGTCTGGACAACTTCGAGGAAATCGTCTTGACGACTTACACAAACTCAGAAGACTTCCCAGGGTTATATTCATAAAAATAAATTCTTGCTTTTTGTTTGGTCATAAGGGGCTTATTGTAATTTCACAATGCTTTTGGGTTAGTTTTGCATTTGATTGATGTTTGTGTATACTTTTGCATTTAAAATCAAATTTTGAGTCATATTTGGCAAATTTCCCAATAAATTTTCTATCAACTAATATTTTCAATAAATTAAAGAAGAATTTTTTTATTAACATAAATTAATAGATTTAATGAAATAAAACTATTATACATATATATTTACATAATTATGATAACATTAGTTGAGATATTTTAATAACTAACATAAGATACTATGTCATCATTAAAAATGATTTTTCTCTTAATCAATTTTTATTTTTATTTTTATTTTTACTTATAGTTTTTATATTGAATAAATAACGAAATAGTATTTACAAAATATAATAGACTGTATGTTTGGTTTGATTCTTCGACTCTGAACCTATTAATATTTCATCGTCTTTTATATTTCTATTGATTATGACAAGTATTATCTTAGTATATATAAAGATTTCAACTGATCTTAAAATAAGAAAATCTATAAGATTTAGTCTTAATATAATAATTAACAACAGTAATCTTAGTATTTTTTTAAAAAAGATTTGAGTTTAATGCAAAAAATATCCTACAAGCTAATGTACACATAATAAAAATAACCAAATCAATCATGTATGATAACATCGACTAAATATTCTATATAAAATCACATTCTAACTAACAATAAAATAATATTATTTTAAATAATATATTACACAGTTACATTTTAAAATAATTTATATATTGAATAGTTATTATAATTTGTTTACTTTATAAATATTATTTATGTGCATCAGAATGGGATAATCATATATTGCACTTTAAATGAGTTTAATTTAAACAGACTTTTAACGGATATATAGTAAATGGATAAACATGAACGAGTTT
Organism: Moricandia moricandioides; assembly: GCA_905132885.1. Taxonomy (NCBI): domain Eukaryota; kingdom Viridiplantae; phylum Streptophyta; class Magnoliopsida; order Brassicales; family Brassicaceae; genus Moricandia; species Moricandia moricandioides. The sequence goes on from CAJHQQ010001208.1 coordinate 84,219, forward strand.
GGACATAAATAGTGAGACAAACCTGTTTTAACATCCTTATGCAATTTTAGTCAAAACTATAATGGTTTTTTTTTGTCACCAAATTATACCTTACTACACACATTTATCTCAAATTTATGTTTATATATATTCATTAGTTTATTAATAGAGATAACAAAAGTAAAAACATCCAAAGATAATATTTAATTTTGATTTAAATTTATGAATTATGTATTTATTTATAAATACTAATAAAAAAGTTCAGTGGCAATAATATATATTTAAATTAACTAAGATTAATAATCTAAATATAAACATAATATGCATACAATGCGTGTAAAATCTTTAATATTAAGTAAAATTATATTGTTGTCAATAATCGATAACTCAGAAACTTACACTAAATTCACATACAAAATATATATTTAAAATTTTTTTGTCCTATTGTTACCGTAAAAAAAGAAATCTCAACGGTAACAGTAACTCCGAAATTAGCCAATTATAATAACTAAAATACAAACAAAATAGTGTGCAATAATCAAAAGTATATTATATATTTCCTTCTTTTGCCAACCAATTCTAATTTGAGAAGGCGCATTAAAATTCATTTCTTAAATTAATCCTCTTGAAAAGCTGACAAATGTCATATCTAATCTACTCACTCATGCAACTGTAAACAAGGAAATGATATCCATTAGTCCTTAATCCTAAAGAAAATCTGGTGATTGGGTCAAATGACAAATGATGTGTAACTTAGATATAAAATCAGACATATTTTACTATACATTTCTCCAGACTGATGTGTAATTTCTGCATTTATTATATTATATATTTACTTATTCTAATTTTTTTGCTTTATATTTCTATTTCTTATATTTTATATTTACTTATTATTTAAGTTTTATTTTTATTATATTAAATGATAATATTACGATATAATAAACTAAAGAATATTTTCTTTCAGGCATATTTTCAATAAACTAAAGAAGAATTTTTCTATTAACCTAAATTAATATCTTTAATGAAATAAAACTATTATACATATACAGTTACATAATTAAGATAACATTAGCTGAGATAATTTAAGAACTAAAATACGATACTTTGTCATTATTAAAAATGTTTTTTCTCTTAATCAATTTTTAGTTTAATTTATTTATATTTTTAATATTGAATAAATAAAGAAAAGTATTTACAAAATATTATAGACTGTATGTTTGGTTTGCTTATTCGACTCTGAACCTATTAATATTTCATCTTCTTTTATATTTTTATTAATAATGACAAGTATTATCTTAGTATATATAAAGATTTTAACCGATATTAATATAATAAATTCTAAAGATATTACTCTTAGTATAATAATAACAACACTAATCTTAGTATATTTTTAAAAACAATTTGGGTTTAATGAAGACAAATTCTACAAGCTAATGTACACATAATAAAATAATCAAATCAATAATGTATGATAACATCGACTAAATATTCTATACAATTCTAACTAAAAGTAAATAATATTATTTTAAATAATATTTTATACAGTTACACTATAAAACAATTTATATATAATTTATATATAGTTATTATAATTATTTACTTTGTAAATATTTATATATGTGTATAAGCACGGGATAATCACATTTTTACTTTAAATGAGTTTACTTTAAGCAAGCCTTTAACGGATATATAGTAAACGGATAAACATAAACGAGTTTGGATATAAATGGTGAGACAAACCCGTTTTAACATCCTTATGCAATATTAATCAAAACTATAATGGGTTTTTTTTGTTGTCACCAAATTATACTTTACTACACGCATTTATCTCAAATTTATGTTTATATATATTCATTACTTTATAAATGGTGATAAACAATTAAAAACATCCAACGATAACATTTAACTTCAATTTAAATTTATGAATTATCTGTTTATTTATAAATACCAATAAAAATTCAGTGGCAATAATGTATATTTAAATTAATTAAGATTAATAATCTAAATAAATATTAATTAAAATTATATGTTTATCAATAATCGACTAAAAAAATTACACTAAATTCACATCCAAAATATATATTTAAAAATGTTTTGTCTTATTGTTAACGTAAAAAAGAAATCTCAATGGTAACAGTAACTCTGAAATTAGCAAATTATAATAATTACAATTCAAACAAAATAATGTGCAATAATCAAAACTATATTATATATTTCCTTCTTTTGCCAACCAATTCTAATTTGAGAAGGCACATTAAAATTCATTTCTTAAATTAATCCTCTTGAAAAGCTGACAAATGTCATATCTAATCTACTCACTTATGCAACTCTAAACAAAAAACTGATGTCCATTAGTCCTTAATCCTAAAGAAAATCTGGCGATTGGGTAAAATCTACTGCACTTGTTTATACATATATACGTGAGAAAGTGAAGCCTTGAGTCATAAGTTTGAAAGAGATAAAGATTTGTGTAATCGTATAATCTATAGACAAAGGTCTCGTCCTCAAAAGGTTTGTTTGACATGTTTTCCTCACCTTCTTTTTAAAAATACTAGCTTTCCCTCTTTACACTGTTATAGAGTTACCTCCTCTTCTTCTTCTTCGACATTTTTTTCTGAAATGGCGATTTTGTTTTGTGGTAAGATTAGGTTTTGCGGAATCCGACATGATGTTCAAGAAAACGAAGCTTTTCTCTTCCTCGAAGAAGAAAGTCGACAGCGCCAGCAGTCCGGAAAGGAGATCAAATTCCAAGGAGGAGACACGGAGCCCTAATCGGATCTTTGGATTTTTAAAAGAGTTCACGAAGAAGCATTGCAAACGAGCTTCTTCTTCCGACCAAGTTCCCTTACGATCTTGCTTGTCGTTTTCCTGTCCTAAAGGAAAGAAACTAAGATCAGCTGAAACGTCTACCTTGGGTTTGAATCGGACCAAGACCAGGTCCCTCCGGGTGACACTGGAAACTTGGTTCAGCTTTAGGAATGATAAAGCAACTACTTCGGTGGTACGGTCTCATGACTTGCCGGAGTTGAATACTCGTCATGAATCTGGTACAGTTGTGATGATCAAAACTCTATTGTCATGTTGCCCATCTCGTGGAAATGTTGTCTTAGGCAACCATTTGATATTTCGTTTATTGTATTCTCACATTTGATTTCGATGTTGCTAAGCAGATAATAAATCCAAGGTATCACCTAGCGAATCTGGCACACCTGAGGTATGTTATCTTTTCTCCTTAAGTCCTTAACGTCATCAACCAAAAAAGGGTTTGTGTTGTGAGTCACGAGTGACGGCCTAAGAAAGATGTAGAAAGTGGAAACCTAGGTAATACGACATCGTTTTCTCTATTTTGAAAAAAGAAAACTAAACGGGTAACATGTCAGGTTAGTTATACCTAACCCGTTAGAGCCGTGGGTTTGAGGCCGTTTTAACATCTCTAGTTGTGACCAAAGCCGGATATAAAGATAGCCGAATGAAACATTAGTCTTGATCCCAAACATAGATCATCGAATTATGATTTTTTTTTTCACAAAAAGTTCTTTTAAAAAATGTGTATGACCTCCAAAATATGAGTTCCGTCCCTAGTTCTGACATTTATCTATCTATCTTTGTAGTATCCAAAGGAGCTACAACCCCCTCATTTTGAAGCTTTACTTCACATGACCACTGCTCCAAGAAGGAGCTTTCCTGATGACAATAATAGCTTTTCTCATGAGTTGAACGCGGAAGGTGTAAGGCCTTTTCCATTACGGAAGCCTCATAGGTCAAACAGCTGGGAGGTAATCTTTGGTGCTCCAGTCTATGTTTTAACTTCATTTTGAAATTTTGTTCAATGCAATGCTCTAATCCTCTCTTTAATTAAGCAGGAAGTATTGAATCTAATCAAGACAAAATTTAATAAAGCAAAGGAAGAAGTGAACGTCGACCTTCAACAATTTTCTGAGGACCTGCTTATTATTTCTAAGGACATTGCGAAAAGTCATCATGACTTTAAGTTTATAATGGTAGACTTGTTCATTTTGACACTGAAATGTACCAATGCTACTTCAGAAGAGTTCTGGCTTCAGTGTGAGAGGATAGTTCAAGACTTAGATGATAAACGGCAGAAGCTTCCCCCGGGTGTTCCCAAGCAGCTTCACACTCGCTTGCTGTTTATTCTTACCAGATGTACTAGATTGCTTCAGTTTCGTAAGGAAAAATGGGGGAAGGAAGAAGAGTTCGTACAACTAAGTCAGTCAAGACCTCTCTCTTCTCAGTACAATGAAACTCCTTGGAATAGGCTTCCATCTCTAGTGTCAAAAGGTGTACAAGAAGCTGCAGTATCATCAAAAGAACAGCATGATAGCCAAGTTAAGGTGCTTGGAAAGCGAGTAGCTACCAGTGATATGTCAACTATGACTGAGAAAAAATCAATTATTTGCCGTATATGCGAGGAGGATGTTCCCACCACCCACGTGGAAAATCACTCTAAAATTTGTGAATTGGCGGATACATATGACCACAAGGGTGTGAGTGTCGATGCGCGGCTACACGATGTTGCTTTAACTCTTGATAATATCATTGAAAACTTTAGTCTTCCAGAGTTAGAAAGCCCTATGAAAATATCTAACGCGAGCTTGACTAGAGAATTTGATCTTCTCTCCCGGAAGCTAAGTGGCTGCTCCCGAAGTGGCTCAGAGGACATGCTAGACTGTTTCGGTCTCAAGTCTGATCAAGGCATAGCTACTTCATCTGCCAGTAGCATGACTCCTAAATTCCCTAGACCCGATCCATTTGAATTGTTATTAGTAAGCAAGGTTACATTCCATGACCAGGATGATATTCCACTGGTAGGTCGTGGTACTACTCTATGATCATACTTTCCTAGTCTTTTGTTATTGAATATGCTGGCTCACGAATCACCCTGTACAATTGATGATGCAGATGAATGCACTTGCTAACATTGCAAGACGAGCAGCAAATGCCATATCAAATGATTATCAATCCATGAAGGTCTTACTTTGTTGTCTTCATGACTTGAGGGTTACCATAGACCTCAGAAAGTTTGATGCGCTCACAGTAGAAACTTTTGGGACACGCATAGAAAAGTTGATACGGTGAGTTCTTAAAATATATTATTGGCTTTCTCCACATGCTGTCTTTGCTTTGCAATACAAAGTGTTGTGGGATATGAATCTATACTCTTATCAGTTGAGGAAAGATATTAAAAGAACATTTTCTCTTTATTATGTAGGGATAAGTATCTTCAGCTGAACGAGATTCTGGATGATGAAAAAGTTGACCTATCAAGCACCGTAATTGATGAAGATGTTTTTGAAGACGATGTTGAACGCAGTTTGAGAACCAGATCGGTACATCTGCGGGACCGCATATCCATAGATGATTTTGAGGAGATTAAAGAAATCAGTAGGGGAGCTTATGGGAGAGTTCTTTTGGCTAAAAAGAGAACAACAGGAGACATATTTGCAATTAAGGTACTCCCTTCGTTTCTGTAAGCATAATTTTATAGAGTTTTTAAGCTTATTAAATACATAATTAATGTTTATGTTTAATTATATTATTTATTTCTGTTATGCAATTTCTAATAACTACTAACTAATAAGATTTAATCAATTTAAAAAATTTCAATTAATGTTTTGTAAAAGTATACAATTCAGTAACATCAATTAATAAAAGTATCTTTAAAATGTAGATTTTTTTTTGTGAAACAAAAATAAAACCTAGAAAATCTTATTTTGGGGAATGGAGGGAGTATTTAAATTACGGTTCGCTTTTCTTCTATTACTCTTGTGAAGTTTAGGTATCAGTTTGGTTCAGGTCAATTATTTCGGATTAAAGGTAATTTGGGTAGGGGGGCTAAAGGTTCCATATTGAAAATTGAAAATTTTCAGTTCAGATCAGTTAGATAGTTTTGGATTCATATCAGTTAATAAAATTAGAAACCATCTAATACCTAGAAAAAATCAGGTTTCAGTTTTGGTTTAGTTTTTTTCGGTAACACAAGTTTCGATTTAGTTATTTCAGTTAGTTCTGGTAAAATATCAGAGAAACTTTGTTTTGTAAAATCTTGTAACTGGGGGCTTTTATACTCCTTAGGTTCTGAAGAAGGCAGATATGATCCGCAAGAATGCTGTTGAAAGAATACTTGCTGAACGAGATATTTTGATCAACGTTCGCAATCCCTTTGTGGTAAGCTGCTCTTAACATTTATAGAATGTTTTTTCCCTCTGCAGAGATTCCTTATTTCTAACGTAAGCTTCTTTATTGACCAGGTTCGCTTCTTCTATTCTTTTACATGTCGTGAAAACCTGTATCTTGTGATGGAGTACGTGAATGGGGGTGATTTGTTTTCATTGTTGAAATGTATGGGTTGCTTGGATGAACCTGTTGCCCGTGTATACATTGCCGAAGTTGTAAGTGTGCAGTGCTCAAAGATCATGCCATATTTAACAAGGAAATTTATCAAGATTGTTGTGATTCAATGTCAGGTCCTAGCTTTGGAATATTTACACTCTGAGGGTGTTGTGCATCGTGATTTGAAACCTGACAATTTACTGGTTGCACATGATGGTCATGTTAAGGTAATAGCCATTCTAGAAACTTATATAGAGAGAGTATTATCAGGTTTCAGAATGTTTAGTTGAATTCATGCAATGTGATGCTCTAGAGCTTAAAATCTTTTGTTATCTGAAGCTCATAAAACTCACACAGAGAATGAGCCTATGCAGATAATGACTGTATGGTACCTTTTGTTGTTTCATATGAGCAGTTGACAGATTTTGGGCTCTCCGAAGTTGGTCTCATAGACAGCACCAGTGAGCTCTCTGGTCCAACATTGCCACCATCAGATCATAAGTTTGAAAGGGGAGATCGGCGGTCTGCGGCTGGCACTCCTGACTACTTGGCTCCAGAAATTTATCTGGGGACAGGACATGGTACACACTTCCTTCTAATCTTTCTCTCCGCTTGTCTCTATTATTTCAGTTTGTTTTGAGTAGAAATTGGTGTTGGGTTGAGATTAAAATGATTAGTCCTGGGTTAGGATTTTTAATCTGAATAACAACATTTGTGGTATATATCAAATTGATTACAGCTTACTTATCTTGTGGAAAACTTGAATGGGTTGCGTATCATTAAGTTAGGCCACTCAGTTTCGTACCAAATTGTTGCTATGCTGTCTGTCTGACAATAGTTTCAGATATTTGTTTCTGTTTATTACATACTAATTCTGTAAAGATTGATATACTTCCATAACTGTGATATGAACTCTTGTTCACACAAGAATTATATAGAAAATTTAAGCTAAGCTTCCTTTTAACCCTAAGCCCTCTTGGAGATTGGTTAGTTCTTGGAATCTTTATATAAGAATACAATCGAATAGAAAAAAGAAAATGGTTAAACCTAATATAGAAAGAAATTTTTTAAAACAATGATTAAATTGAAAATTACCAAAACTCATAATATAAAATATGGTAATAAACCCTAACCATGGTCACATATCAAACTGTTCAGGTGCAACTGCGGATTGGTGGTCTGTTGGCATCATTTTGTTTGAATTCATTGTGGGAGTTCCGCCTTTCAACGCTGATAGTCCTGAGGTCAGTCACTTTATATTGCGTCTCTCTTGTAAATAGTTTTGGTAGAGGAGGTAGAGGTTTCTCAAGGTTCATCAAATGCAGTGTTTTTTTTTGTATTGGCCTCTTATCTTTGTATATTATATCTCCAACTCCCTGATATTTGATCTGCATTTTCTTTATTGAATTCTAGCAAATATTTGAAAATATTCTCGACCGGAAAATACCATGGCCTAGTGTTCCAGAGGAGATGAGCCATGAAGCCCGTGATTTGATAGATCGGTCAGTGAATTTTCTTTACATCCAATCATATGCATAGTGAAGATAGTCCATTCTTAATTTGTTGGGCAGCTTTGTTGTAAAAATCAAAAACCAAACCATTTTTCTTATGCTTTTCTTGATTTATGACTATATGTATCTTCCCATAAGGGTCCAAGTAGATTCCCATTTTTTATCATGCTTGGTTTAAGATCATATTATAACTGAGTTGAGAAGAAGGCAAAGACTATTTTCTTTCTTTTTTTTTTAGAGCAAAGCAAAGACTATTTTCTTTTCCTGTAACATTGTGTCATGTACTTTATCCAGGTTATTAGCGAAATATCCTCATGAGAGACTTGGAGCTAGAGGGGCGGCTGAGGTGACATTTATTTTCTTTTTTTCTTGAAAGACAGAGTCTAGTTTTATTGCAAAGTTCTGTGTAGTGATGAAGCAAATATCATTACACAGGTCAAGCAGCACATCTTCTTTAAAGACATAAACTGGGACACTCTACCAGAGCAGAAGGTGAATTAGTTTATCCTTTTGCTTTAAAAGTTGTAAAATTTGCAAACTCCTTTATTTTTTGTTTTCTTTTATTGCTTGTTTTTTTTTTCCTAGGCTGGATTTGTGCCGGATACAGAAGATGCTCTTGACACAAGTTACTTTCAAAGTCGCTACGCTTCGGATAAACGGTCTTCTCCAACCAATGAGAATGGAAAGTCTTGTGAAAATGGCAGCAGTGGTTGCCTCAGCAACGATGGGGTAATGTTTGATGATCCGCTATAAATGTGTAATGTCCCTAAACTGGATCAATATTGATGGTATATGTTGTTAAGTTAGATGAACTTCTAACCACAAACCAATTGGTGATAACTTATCACTACATTGACCTATCTATCTTCTATATTATTAAGGATCTCTTTCAACTACTGAGAGATTTTGTCTTTAATATATGCAGGTTGATGAACTTGGCGGACCTGCAGAGTTGGAAACTAATTTTTCGGAAAATAATTCATTTGATAACTTCTCCTACAAGGTACTGTATATTTCCTCCGAATATCCCTTGTCATCCACGTGTACAATTAATCATAGTCTTATACAGTTGTAGAAGTTCAATTACAAGTATCGTTCAGGATTGATATCTGTCTCTAGCAAGAACTGTCATTTACTTATTATGCTATGGAAAATGATTTTGAGTAAACCGTAGCTTTTGAAGTGGTGTGCTTATATGAAAATAATTTATATAACACTCTGACTTGCTCTTTTTACGGTATGAAGAACCTCAGTCAGCTGGCATGTATCAATTATGATTTGGTGTACAAAGGTTAGAAACATGGAACAGCAACAACGTTGTATCCAAGACAACAAACAAATTAATGTTACCTGTTGTTTTCTAAACATGTAAGTGAGTTTCTTTTCTGGTACTAATAAATTTGTTTCTGAGTTTTATATTTCCTGATGCATCGACGTTAAATACTTGCAGAGACAAGAAGACAAAAAGAGAGGAAAACAAAAGGGAAAATGGATATTCTTTTATAAACCAATTGATGTGGGTGCAATAACCATAAGAAGGATTAGACCAAGACCAAACCGGATCCAACCAAGATCCTAACCGGTTAGAGAGAGAAACGACAATGTTCCTAAACCTAATGCACTTTGGTTTAGTGTTTTCATTTTCCATATTTATCTAGGAATGTTATATTTCCATTTATGTTAATGACGGTCTAATGTAATCCCTATATAAAGGGAACCTCCATCGATTGAGATCAATTAGAATTACAAATTCCCCCATTCTTTTCTTAACATGTTATCAGCACGATACGTCTCTAAAAACCCTAAGCTTATTCAAAACTCATAAACCCTAAACACTCAGCCGTCAAGAACCCTAAAGTCTAAGAAAACATTGATTCAATCTCATCAATCGGATCCAAGCTTCCTGCAACAAAAGGACTCGATTTTTCTCACTCTAAATCGAAGAAACCCTACCCCGGCTATACCAAGGTACCCGATAGCACACACCCGCGATAAGACCTACACCCGCCATTCCGCGTACACCACACACATCCGATAGAGGTTTACTGTCCAAACCGAGGACACACACATCACCCGATACACACAGGACTTAGCACCGACTGCAATCACCACCCAATACACACCCCGTAAAATCACCACAATTCACCACCCGATAGCAATAAACACCATTCGAACCACGAACCAGCACAGCAGCACCCGATACACACCTATTCACCACCCGATAGGCTCAAGACCCGCGACCAGTCCATACGCGACCCGCGGACCAATCTTCGGTGGACCTTTCAACCCTACTTGAGGTTTAAGGTGATCCGATTAAACCCTAATTATAATCTGATCTTAGAACTGTTGCTAGGTTGCTGGATAGTTAGGGAATTTCATGCCTGATCACATAGGGGTACGAATCCATTGATTTGAATTCCCTTGAATTGATTGATAGTTCTGATTTGCAAATCACATAGAAACCCGTGTTAGGTTGTTAATGCTACAAAACCCTAATTTTAAATTCAATTGGATTGCTACGATTTTAAATTGGAACCCTAAACCTAAATCAGTCAATTAAACCCTTAATCATAAAACCGAATTTGATTGATTGCCTGATTCTTTGATTGCTTGTTTTATTAAATTGATCATCTAGAAACTGCTTGTTAGGATTGCTTAAAAGAAACCATTGATTGTTTTTGATTAAACCGACCACATGGTCTTAAAACATAAACCGATTTTCATAACAATTTAGGTTGTTAGACTGAATCGATCATATAACCTGTTAGGTTGATAGATTGCATTGCATCATTCTCGTATTGGCCGAATGGCAAATGCATTCATATTAATAACTGATTATTTTTCATTGAATCACCATTGTCTTGATTGCAATTGAACTTAGAAACCCTAATGATAGATTTATAAAATTATGAATTCTAAAACCTATGAATCATATGAATTCAGATGTCGAAAATCAATAACTTGGAATATGCGGCCCTTAATCTATCTAGAGATAATTACCTCCAATGGCGCTTGATACAAAGATCATCCTAAAGTCTAAAGGGACCTCGGTGAAAAGTATAAGTATATGACAATTGATGTCAGTGAGAATGATAGATACCGAAGGCCATACTGATAATAAGACAATCACTTGCCGGAGAGTCTCAAAGATTAGTACCTAACAACGAAAATCCTCTGAGCTCTGGAAGAGCTGAAAAGCAAGATTACTATCACCAAAGAACGGTAGTCTTACCCAGAGCTCATTACTATTGGAGAAACCTAAGGATCCAAGACTATAAGTCTGTGGATGAGTAAAATTCCGCACTGTTAAGATCGTTTCAAAACTGAAACTGTGTGGAGAAAAAGTCACAGATAAGGATATGCTTGAGAAAACTTTTCCACCTTCCACACAAGCAATGTGTTGCTTCAACAACAATATCGTGAGAAAGGCTTCACCACTTATGCTGATCTTATTTCTTGTTTGCTCTTTGCTGAGCAGAACAATGAATTACTAATGAGAAACAGTGAAATGAGACCTCCAGGATCCACACCATTACTGAGGCACACACAGCCACTAATTCTGGTAAAGAGGCAAAACACGTCCATACTAATAGCCAACACGGTCGAGGCCGTGGAAAATGGCAAGGACGTGGCCGCGGTCGAGGTTATTATGGCCGCGATCGAGGAAGCCCATACGGTCGAGACTATGGCTGAGATAGAGTCCAAAGTAACTCGTTTGGCCGAGGAAATGGACGAGGCCGAGGGAATTCTTTCAGACCCTCACAACCGACCAAATCAGTGTGCCATAGGTGTGGAATGAGCAGTCATTGGGCAAAGGCTTGCAGGACTCCCAAACATTTATGTGATCTATATCAAGAAAGTTTGAAAGGAAAAGAATCCTGAACGCCCACATGATAGTCCAAGATGATGAAAACGATTTTGATCATGATAAGGATGATTTACTAGAATATAAGACTTCTGATTGTCTCAAAGTATAAATAAATTCGGACCTTCTGTAATCCTTGATTGTTTTTATTAAAACTTGTTTTGGTGTTTGACATTTCTATGATTCATTTCTATAATGTCATTTCCATGATTGTCATTTCTGTGTTATTAATTGATAAAATGATAATAAAAGATAGTCAATCTAATATATACCACGGTAAAAAGGCATTGCCTAAAGGGGCACAAATTTATTTACCCCAATAAAAAGACCCATTTGAGTTATAAATACTTAAACATGGATGGTTTCCACATTGAACCAATGGGAAAAGAAAATAAAAGTTTCTTTCAGATTATACTAAAATCGCCTAAAGCCTTATAAGAAAGTGGTCAAGACTATACCTACATACTTTACTGATCTAGATGTGCTAAGGATCAGTATGATAAAGGCAAAATCCATGGTATCCTTTATACCCACGAAATTTACACTTTATGGCATGACCGGATTAGCCATCCAAGTCCAAACTTGATGCAAAGAAAAATATTGAAAAAGGCACAAAGAGTTATCCCATAAAATATCACGTTGTGTAACATGTACGCAAGGGAAACTCAGTAGGCTCTATTGTCCCAAGTACCACGTGATTATAGTATGTCCATGAGGGGAAGTGAGACAAACCGTGATCCATGAACATACTACAAATCCGTGTGACATGGTCTATGACCATAGTAGACTTGGCCGAATTCTTTATACTACAAAGGCCACTACCTAATGCTTGAGGACACATGAATTTACATGTTTAAGATTAATATGCATCAGGCCATATAAGTGAGCATAGATATTCTCATCTCAGATTAATTAAGGGTCATAAACCAGACATATATACATAAACCATCTTAAAAGAATATGAATATACCACCACAGACATATGTGCCATTTAAGATGGAACCTCAGAAGAGGATTGAGAATGAGAATATATGTTGGATGAAAATGTCTTTCTCCCACGAGTTTTTAAAATGTCTTGAGCCAAACATGGGTGATCTAATTAGTGGCCAAGAACACAGATTGCAAGAGATAAGTAATCTGATCATCCAACATTAAAAGGAGAAAGTTATAAGCTGGTAAAGAGAATAAGAGAAATAGAATGGTATCAACCATCATTGTCTTGGCAAGATCCTCGGACTAGAAAATATGATTTAAAGACGTCTAAAGAATGTGATCAAATGATACAAAAGCTAGCAGAACTAGATGCCAGACACATTGACCCGAAAAGAAAAGAATGACCAGCTTGCACCAACAAATTTGTTGTCCTAGAAGAGACACAATCAAGTTGCTACAGAGTTTATACAAGATAGACCAATATGTTCCATAAGTTAAGGAACCTCGAAAGGAAAAAGAAAGGTGCATAGAATTACAAATACGAGGTCATAAAGGAAACCATCCCAAACATAGAAAATGGTCGACCAATATAAGATACCATACAATGAAGGTGATTTGGGACGCCAAACACCATGGTATTAAAGGTCATAAGATTGCAATCAATTATGTTATGTTTGGAATACAATGGAACGCAAAAAGGGTATTGATACCAATGATACATTTAAATATAAGAAAGCGCAAACAAGGTAGCACTTGAATATAAAATATAAATCAAGGATCATGAACCCACGTGTAAGTACTCATACATATAAGGTTAAAAGAAAACGTGGGGTTTAACTAAGATTTAAAGAATCTATAGAAAAGATAGGCGTATTGACCATATAATGTCATCTGATAAACCAGTGGATAAATGAGTCCTGTGAGGGAAAATAAAGCGTGAGATGTAGGATATGACCACGTGGTCTAAGGTGTTCATATTCCTAGTTAAAAGCATCTAAAGAATGGCTTGGTTACACAAGGATACTCACAGATACCAATGAACATATTATAAGGAGATATACTCCTATGTGGTGGATGCTACTACAATTCGAAATTGATAATGTATGGATACATATAGAAAGAAATGATAATGTAGTAAGCAGTATATTAACCACTAGATAAAGATAATAAATGTACCATAAAGATGGGAAAATAATTTTTCCAAAGAACAACTTTGTTCCTAAGCTGTTTATGAACTAATGCAAAGCAGCTGTTTATGAACTAATGCAAATGATCAACTAAGTAATACTTAGTAAAGGAGTTCTATAAGAACAATCCAGATAAATCAGTTCATATATTCTTAAAAAAGGAAATTCATTGTGTTTATAATAAACCAACTTAAAGAAAAGTTGATTGTTTTCAAACGATACAAGTTATCGATAGATTCTTAGACAGGTTATGATATAACTTTGGATCATAGATTACGGACCATATGGTTTATGTTGGTCTATACTAAGTATATATTAGACTGAAATATGAGATGGTCATAGAAAAGGAAAGTGGATCCATCAAACTCGGCCCTATTTGAACGGATAAAAAAGGGAATCCCACCATATCCATATACCGGCCATAACAGCCATAATGGCCGTGGTCGAAGACAGTGGCGTGGCCGATCATACGGCCGTGGTAACCAATATGGGCGAAACCCATACGGACGAGAAAGTTACGGTCGATGTAATCAGTATGGCCGACCATACGGTCAAGACCACTAAGGTCAGTAAAATAATAACTATGGTCGTGGTCAAGAGTAAAGAGCTGTGGTATGTTCACTAAACCACAAGGCCCGACCACGAATGCCAAAGCCGTATGTCATAGATGCGGAATGGACAACCATTGATCCAAAACGTGCAGAACGTCAAATGGATATACTGATCACGACCATGATCCATCAGCATGCATATCAGTATGCATAGTTTAAAATATAGCTGATGATAAAGAAAGGTCCTAAGGAACCAAATAATAAACCATCATATACTTCGTTATTTACAAGGAACGAAAGATTTAAGTTTGTTTTATACTAACCAAACTAACTAAACCCAAAGAAGGCGTTAATTGGTTGTTGCAGGATGCAGGTTTCTTCTTCTGATCCAACTATTGACGTAAGAATCATAAACAGGATATGTGTTTACAAATGGAGGAACAGCCATTTCGTGGAGATCAATAAAGCAGACCATGGCCGCAACATCTTCCAACCATTCCAAGATATTAGCTATCCATGAACCAAGTCGAGAGTGCGTTTGGCTGCGGTCGATAACAAATACATAATGGTCCATAATGTTTTAGCCAAAGGCAAAGAGGAACCGACCATACTATTGAAGACAGTGCATAGCCTCAACTCGAAGATGGATCATCAAGGTGAATAGGACGGAAGCACACATTGTCCAAGTTTTCTTTACCCACGAGTTTTGCAAAAGGGAACAAAGAAGTTCAAGTGTACAAGTACGTTCAAGTGAGAATTCAGCTGACCTATTCAACTAAAGCCAGTGCCAACCTCAACATTAAAGAAACTTCATTCATCAGATCGAATGAGAAGATTGAAGGAATCTATAGTGGTGCATTCATTCAAGGGGAAGTAGATACGGTTGTACTTTTTTCCTAACTGTAGTTTTATCCCAAAAGGGTTTTACAAGTTAGGTTTTAATGAGGCAACATACCAAACGTATTATGAGCTCTATATGGTTATAACATCCAAGGGGAAGTGTTATAAACCAATTGATGTGGATGCAATAACCATAAGGAGGATTAGCCAAGACCAAACCGGATCCCGACAAGACTTAACCGGCTAGAGAGAGAAACGGCAATGGTTCCTAAACCTAATGCACTTTGGTTTAGTGTTTTCTTTTTCCATGTTTATCTAGAAATGTTATCTTTCCATTTATGTTAATGACGGTCTAATGTAATTCCTATATAAAGGGAACCTCCATCGATTGAGATCAATTAGAATTACAAGTTCCCCCATTCTTTTCTTAACATATTGAAACTTATTTGGCCGCATGATATACCTTGTTATTTACCAGTTTTAGATCATTATTTGAACCCTCTTTGGAGTCTATTACGTGGTATGGTCTGTGTTTTAGAGTCTTTACAGGTCCATGTACGTTTCGGAATATTATGGAGATTATAGAGCTTGCTAGAACATTCATAATAGATATCCATTAGCTGTTCACATTCAGCTAAGTACGAGTCAAAGCCAATCATGACCATCGATCCACGGAGCATCCTTTTTGTCAATCGAGGGTCCACTTGTAGAGTATTGGCCGACTTCAAGCCACAAGTCAAGATGAATTACGAGAATGTCCGTGGACGAGTTTTGACCTAGTTTATATGGGTTCTGCCGTGTTTAGGCAGAGAGAAACCATGTTTTAAGGGACACGTTTTATTGTACAGTTTTAGTTTTTTGCATTAAGCTTTTTAGTCGTTTAGGGGAGAAGATCTGAACTCTTTCAGAAGATTTGTATTAGAACCTCATTTATTATTTATACATTATATTATTAAGTTCATCATGTTTACTTTGATCATGTCTGAGTAATTCACCTGTTAGATTTTACGGTTCATAATGGTACTGATGAATTAGCCCAAAAATAGGATTGCTAGGATGAAGTAATATCAATCTTTAGAATTGTGTTTAATGCTTGCGTTTTAGAATAGCTAACTAGAAATCTTAACTTAGGACAATGGACAACTGACGAGATGTAGGTCTTTGACAATATTGATTTCATTGAGCTAGGTTGTTGGATACGTGCGAGAAGCTGGTCTAATTAACATAGTGACGAGCATCCTGTCCGATTAGCGTCGATCGACACTAGGCCTTAGCCGTCAATCGACGGTGCATTTCTCTGTCCGCATACGAGAGTTAGGACAAGAGGAGGTTGGACTAGTTAACATTTATTGTTCTCGCATATGAATAATTCCTTGCATCATATTCATTATATTTCACTCACCTGAAACCCTAAATCTACCGTTTTTGCCATATTATTCCACTTAGTGTTTTAGATATTTTTCTATTCTTGAATAGATTTACAATTAAAACATCTATTTATGAGTTTGCCTAGCTTAACTGTTAGAATTATAATAAATCTATTGTGTGTCCTCGCTCTCTGTGGATTCGATCCCTAAGTACGCAATTTGACTTATCTTGGCAATAGTGGTTAAGTATGGTTAATTTAATAGATTGCATAATTAAGACCATAAACCTTAACCTAACCTGCACTCTTTTACCCGCATAATGCAGCCGCAGTTGCGGTAGTAGTGTTTGCGGTCTGTAGCTGTGTAGGGTTAAACTGAATGTACATTAAGTTGTTGAGGCTTTGGCGTTCCAATCTCCAGTGAGAGGTTGTGAAATGTGGGTCTTGAGCAAATTTTAGAAAATAAAGATTATCTTTACTTTTTTACTTTTTTTTTCGGCAATGCGTCTTTTCAAATATATTCATAGATTCTGAATGAGTAACGCCATTTTCAAACCAAAGTAATAAAAACTATTTTCATTTTTATTAGTTTTAGAAACAAAAAAAAAAAAAAAAAAAAAATCTAAATCACCCTTCGTGTTTAAGAAAAAAAACTAAATTATACTGCACATCAACTAAAAAACAAAAACTAAAATCCATGCAAACGATCGGGACTATAATCATCACTCTCTCGTTATCTTCTGCTTTTTCTCTGTAAAAGCATCAAAATTGGAAACCATGGGTCCCTGCCTTTCATGTGTATGAATACCGTTGGGGACCTCTTCTAAGAAGTCATACAGTTATATCAGGGCCTACGTACTATTGCTTGTTCTTGCACCCATTTCCACCAATTTTATTACCGGATATGCAATTAGTTGCTTAACTCATAAACTGTCAATGTTTGGTAGACAAAAAATGCAAAGTGTTATTTGGTGGGGAAAATAAACATTCAAAATGTGTTGGTTTCACTTTCATCTACAAAATATTAAAGAGTTTCTCTATACTTTCATCAATATATCATCCGTTCAGTCATTTTATACTTCTTCCACTTTTATTATAAGTCGGATTGTGCACACAGATTAAAAAGAACTATTTGATTTTTAATTTTAATAATAAATTATTATTAATTATTTATCTAAACACAATTCGACCAAAAATATATACTGAAAAATTCAAATGGTCACATAATAAATAAATTGAATTGAAAACATTATCTAATTTAAAATCATTTTTTTAATTTAAAAACGTTTTATATTAAAGATGGAGGGAGTACAGATCAGTTGAAAATTATTTATTTTTATATAGTTAAGCTGTCCACTACATGGTAACTAAAATAGATACATGTGGGTCTGGGCGACAGCAAAAATAGTAAAAGCATCGAAGCAATATCACCGTAATAAACATGTTTTTGGGGGGGGGGGGGGGAATTGAATTGCATATACATAAAAATACTAAAAATTAAGTTTATAACCATAGCAACTCTTTAACTAGGATATTTTTTGTATAATATGTATAAAGACAAAAATATCTTTCATTCATTTCATTCTCATCTTATTTCCATCGTTCATCTCATATCCCTCTGAAACTATTTTTTCTTTTCCAAAAATTTATATTAATCTTTGTTCTCTTTTTTTTTTATCTCATGAACATTTACAAGTTTTACAAAATCTTGGAAATGAGTAATTTGCACGTCGTATAATCATCATATCCAACAATTGTCCATCGACTGATCATTTTTCTTCATATCTTTGCTTGGATTTACAATTTTTATACTATTCAATATATGTGGATTAAGAAGCAGAGAATGCGTAAAACTATTGGAGAAAACAGTTCACGTTGCATTGTACTATTTTATTTGATAAACATAGAATATAAATGTTTTCTTAATGTTTCAAGAGGATATGAATTTGATAATGTCTTTGTTTAGCAGATGGTGCTTCAGTATGAAGTTTTTTGTGTCATTCTTTATGTTTATATTCTATATTTTGCATTTTTAAAAAAGAATCGAAAGGGTATTATGTTTCTCAAGATATATGATCCTGAACAGATCTGAAACCTTATAAGCGATGACGAAGAAGGTAAGTTAAGTTGCAATCCCAGTTAACTGATTTATCAAAAGCTTACAGTTTTTCGGCTATGGCTATAGAGATGTTATACGAACTGTATTGCTGGGGTCAGTTTCTGTTAATTGTTCCAGTCAATGTTATACTATCTACATGTTTGTAATAGTATTGTTTGTGTTCAATTGTCCGCATAAATTGTTTCTTTTTATGACCAATATATTAGTAGCATGTACTATATATATATAGTTACTATACTCATTTGTATAGTTTTCCTTATGGTACTGGATTGGTTTGAGGTTTGCTTTTTGATTATTTTATGGTTATATGTCCATGCGGGCTTGTTACATGAACATATGTACAAACTATTGTAGTGTATGTTTTTAGTATAGTCTCTTTTTGGTGCTAAGGTTTGTTCAACCCATTATTCTCTGCAAAATAACAGATTAGTGAAGCTGTCCAAATTGCTAATTTACTGCATCTATGTTCACTTGAGTCTTTATATTCTATTTTGTCGTGTATATTTCTTCTTCGCTAACTAATTAGTATTTTTGTTTAGGTTTATATGTGTTGATGGAGTCGCTTCATGCAATCCAGAATCTACAACTCTACTCCTACATAACCGAGGGATGCATCTGCAATGCATTGGAAATGTATGTAGTTGAAGTCTTCATAACTTTTAAACATGTTTTATGGACCCATAATATAAATGTATATAGGTTGAAGCCTTCATAACTTTTAACCATGACCCTTCTGGCTCCATAACAGAAATGAACAATATTTGGAATTGTACTATTTTATTGTGTTCTATTATATTTGGAAAATATATAATAGAAATGATGTTTTTTTCCTCCTTCTCCTTCACCAACTCCGATGACAATTCAACCAACTCTTCTACCAATCATATATTCCCATTCTCTTATCTTTCAAATTTAGAAAGAAGAACAATTGACATTAAAATGTAATATGTTGGTGTATTCTATTCTATTTGGCAAACATAGAATAGAAATGTTCTCTTTCTCTTTCTCTCCATATATTTTGGTTACAATTCCACTAACTCTTCTATAAATCATATCTTCTCCGTCTTCTCTTCTTTCTTCTCTTCCGTTGGTGCGAACTCTTATTATAATCAATTCCTTGTGCAAGTCTTTCCTGGTGCCAATTGTTCAATTGCCCGTGTTTGTCTTTTATGTGGCGAGTAAAGTTGTCTACGATGATTAAAAATCAATTCTAAAGTAACACATAAAAAAATACGAAAATATAACAAAAAATGTATAAATATATTATTCTATACTACATGTCTAACAAATATAGTATAGGATACTTATAAAGCACATTTACTAAACATTCACGCGCGAAAAAGGAGAAAGTGTTCTGTTTTTATGTCAGATTGTCACATTAAAACCCTCTACTTTATTACATGGTCATTGTCTAATATTTTTTCTCAATATGGTTATCCTACCAATTCACTTTTTTTTTTGAGAAAGGGCTTTATGGAATTAACATGTTGACGAAAAAAATTTAGATATATATTTCTTTGAGAACGAATGTGGAATATATATGAGAAATTTATATTTATAGACATATTCTCACTTTCTATTAATACAGAAAGACATTTTCTGGTTGAAGACATATTTTTTTAGTGTCGATTATCCTTTCTATCCCCAGTTATTTTTTGGCGTTTGGTTGCTCATACTAATATTGAGAAAGGTGTTAATTTTTTAAAATTTAAATTAGTTTAATGAAAATTATTGAAATACTAATATTGACAAGTCTAGGTATTCACCTTAGGATACTTTTGCAATGAGATTGCTTATAGACCATTTTGAATAATTTCAATAGGAGTATCTAAGAGAGTATTTAGTTCTTGTTAAAAAAATATTTCTTTTTTTTTTAAATTACGAGAGAGAATGAGAGTATCTCGAGATAGTATGAAAACTTCTTTAAAACTTTTTTTGCCATGTGTTGATTTATAAATGAATTTATTTTCTGAATAATTAAAATTTAACTATTTAATCTTGTGATACAATGTATTATTATTTTGAAGGTGAGAAATCCAAATTGAGAAACTCATAAATGAGATTTCTCTAAGGACATTCTCATTGGTGAAAGACTCCCTAAGAACATCAATATTGAGAAAATTAGTAACAACTAAAATTTTATTTTTTTTTGTTGTAATTTATGTTTCAAGATATTTGTGATGTAGTTGTATGATTTTTAGCTGTGAGTTTTCTAATAAAGCATGATTAGTGAATATTTATAACATACATTAGATTAAAACTATTTTTTGTTATTTTAAATCAAAATCAAATTCATAAATGTTAATAAAACATATAAACGATTAAATTATGAAAGTATTCTGAAATATAGTTAAAAGATTCAAAACTTTTATTATATGTATGTAAATTATATGTATATATATATAGTTTACATACATATATATATGCCATGTATAGGTATATATATATATATATATTATTTAACAGTACTTTTTAATATTCTTGTGGCTATTTATGTAGGTAAATATATCATTATATCATTATATTATACAGAAAAAACATATTTGTAGGAAAGAAAAAATATATTTCCAAAAACAGTGGAAATAGTGCATTAAGAATATGTTCTTCACATCCCATAAAATAAAATAAAAAACTACATATGTATGTGAGACTGAAAAAGTTAACCAAACTACATAACAAACTCAAACTACTTTTAAGTATAAGCTCAGGACACTCAATCGTACAGAGTATGAGAATCTCCCTGGCCATGTTAGAAAATATACGATTAGATATTGTTAGATATGTAACTGTCTTTGTGATACACTTAGAGTAACCATCTATTGTATCCTATATATTCCTCTCATTACTAATGAAGACAGTCACGGAGTTTACCAACTTACATGGTATCAGACGCTTAAACCTAGCCTCCAAGCTAAGTGATCGATCCAAAACCTCCGCTTTGTACTTCTCTATCTTCTTCCTCCCTCTCGTTCATCTCTCCCTCTTCTACTTCTTCTCTATCTGAAAGGCATGGCGACCCTACCCTCCAGTGACAAGCCCTATGGGATCTCTCAAATCAAAGCCTACATCCCCATCACTCTCGATATGAGCAAGCTCAACTACGACAAATGGCGTGAGCTTTTAAGACCCATTGTGTTAGCTTTGGTGTACTTCAACACCTTGATGGCTCTTCCTCCCCGACTCCAGCCACAGAAATGGAGTGGAAAGAGGCGTGATGGATTGGTTAAGATGTGGATCTATCCTCCGATGGTAACATATCCAGCTTATCCCGCTTATCCTCCAGTCTACTCCCAGCCACCATATCAGCCGCGTCATGCAACACTAGTTACTCAGGAATTCTAGGTTCTCCTCCATCACGGCCTATCCATGAAACCAACATTGCTCAACAGACTCCAGCTCCGCAAATGACGCATATACCTTCCGGTCTCACACATGCTTTCAACACAATGACGATGCAAGAGCCTGATAATACTTGGTATATGGACTCTGGACCGTCCACTCATATCACTTCCAACACATGGTAACCTACAATCTCTTTTTATTACTAGCACCATACCTTCTGTTACTGTTGGTAATGGACCCTTAGCAGCCGTTCAGACCACGGGCCATGGTACTATTGCTTCTCCTTCACGATCCTTCTCTCTTCCTAATGTCTTAGTGTGCCATGCTATAATTAAAAACCTCATCTCGGTTCGCAAGTTTGTAACAGATAACTTTTGTGCCATTGAATTTGATCCGTGTCGGTTTCTGTATTAAGGACTTTCATAGTCGGAGCACTCTACTCCTATGTAATTGTTAAACGGCTACAAACCAAATATACTAGGAAAGAAAGAAATCATATAAAGATGATATGAGCAAGTTTGTGTAATTACTTTAATTGTGTAGATACGTTTAGGCGTAAACCTTGTATATGTCCAAAAGTAGAGTCTAGAAACTCTTCTATTTATTCAGTTGGTATACGTAACTTTAAAGATAATAATAAAAAAGATCTTATTATTTGATATGGTATCAGAGCAGAGTTCTCTAAACCCTTGGAATTTTTTTTTTTCTTGTAACTACTTTTTCTTTCTTTCTTAAAAATGGCTGGTGGAAGCGATGATGTTTCCACGGATCTAAGTTCTTTAACCTTGCTAAAGGATTTTACAACAAAGATCAATGATGCCTTGAGTAAGGTATCCATGGTTCAACCTCAAGAATCTTATGGTGGTTCAATCAATGTTCGATTGGATGGGACCAACTATGGTCTATGGGCTCAAGTGGTGGAGATACACCTAGCAGGGAGACAAAAGCTAGGCTACATCAATGGAAGATTAACCCAGCCTCGATCTGATGATCCAAATTTCTCTCGGTGGGAAACAGATAATGCCATTGTGAAAGGATGTCTGATTAATTCAATGGAAACCAAACTTATTGGGAACTTCATCAGATTTCCAACAGCAAAAGATGTATGGGATGCTGTTGCTGCGACGTTCTCCGATGGAAACGATACATCTCAGGTCTATGAGCTATGTCGACAAGTATCTCGTTTATCACAAGCCGGTGGAAGTCTGGAATATTATTACACAACACTTCAGAGCCTTTTGCGTGAAATTGATTTCTGTCGTCCAAATTCAAATGGAGTGTCCCGCAGATGTTCAGCGCTACAACAAATTACTTCAAGAAGATCGAGTTTACAAGTTCCTAGATGGATTTAGATGACAATCTCGACAATATTTCGTTCTAACGTCTTACAAATCCAACCTTTTCCATAAATTGAACAAGCATATGCATACGTTCGAAGAGAAGCTCTACGGAAAGTTGTTATGAATAACAGTGATAGGAATGAGTTTTCTGGGTTAGGAATGGCAGCAAAAGGTGTTACAAGCTTCCGCAACAGTCCGCCAAATATGGAGTCTCAACTACAAAGTATATCACAGTCGAAACACAACTCTAGTAGTGACAAAACACACCAAAGAGACATGTTTCAAGCTACATGGATATCCAGATTGGTGGTCTGACTTTCAGAAAAAGAAGAAAGGAGGGGCACCAGCTCCTGCTATGCATTTAAACCGACCAAATTCAGAAAAAGCAGCCTTAATGTGTGATGCTTCAAACCAAAATGCACATCTTGGAGGTGAAATTTCTTTCACAGGTGAACACGTGACACAAACTTCTCTTTTGCCATCAGAACCGAAACTAAGATTCAATGGAACATCTAATGATGGCACTGACACGATCAATAACAAAGACCCAGGTAAAACCTTTCTAGCTCATGATTCAAATTCTAATTATTCAGGTATGTCTGGTAAAATTTTATGTTCAATAACTACGAATATTGATAGTGATAAATGGATTCTTGACTCCAGGACAACTGATCACATGACATTTACTACCTCTGATTTTTCTGAATTTGTTAAACCACGAAAAGACTTGATCTCAAATGCAAATGGTGTGTTATCTCCTGTCACAGGAGCTGGCACAGTTAATATTTCACCTACTCTTAAATTAGCAAACACTCTGCTTATTCCATCTTTACGTAATAAGCTATTGTCAGTAAGTCAAATAACAGAAGATCTTAACTGTGTTACTATACTTTACCCTCAATTTTGTCTTCTTCAGGACATTCCTTCCAAGGAGATCATTGGGCGTGGTACTAAACGAGATGGATTGTACTATGTTGATGATGTTCACACTGGTCATGCTCATCTTGCAAGTGATCCAGCAGAACTTCAATTATGGTTGTGGCATCGTTGGTTAGGTCACCCTTCTTTTAGTTATATGAAACATCTTTTCCCTTTTCTCCATAAACACTTATTTGTCGATGATTTTAAATGTCAAACTTGCATTCTTGCTAAAAGTCATCGAGCTATTTTTTCTCCTAGTTTATCAAAGAGTGATTTTCCTTTCACACTTGTTCATTCAGATGTATGGGGTCCAGCTCCAGTTTCTAGGTACTTCTGGTTTCTTCTGATTTGTTACTTTCATTGATGATTGCACTAGTATGACATGGGTTTATTTACTTAAACATAAATCTGATGTCTTCTCTGTTTTTAAGAATTTTTATGCGATGGGTCCAAACTCAGTTTGAGAAAAAAATTCGACGTCTAATATCAGACAATGGTGGAGAATTTTCAGGAATTCTTTACAACGAATGGCTTAATTCATGAGACATCATGTTCATACTTACCTCAACAAAATGGTGTGGCAGAACGGAAAAATCGTCATATTCTCGAAACAGCACGTTCTCTCTCATTGGAGCGAAGGTTCCTGTCCATCACTGGGCAGATGCGGTAACAACATCGGTTTATCTCATTAATCGAATACCTTCACAAATTTTACAATTTCAATCTCCACTTTCTGTTTTTTCTACTTATGTTACACTGCCCTTGATTCTAATGCTTTCTCCTAAAATATT